>PVKA01000421.1:0-140815 GCA_004027165.1 Ctenomys sociabilis
TTTCTCTTTTGTTCATTCTTTTTTTTCACTGGGTATCAAACTCGGGACTTTGCACTTACCAGGCATGTGCTTAAGCCTCTGAGCTATCTCCCCAATCCTATTTCTTAGCCTTGACTGCTCACATTTTCATTTTCTTTCACTTTTTCCCACTGATGTCTATCTATGCCTATAATAAAGTACATTAGAGTTGCTGGGGGAAGGACCAAGAAAGACCTGCAGTTTTTGAAAACTCATTGAATGAGTCCCTTGTGCTGGCCACCCCGAGTCCTGTTGGTCTAGAATTGTGTTTCTCAGACCTGTCGTGTGCACAGCTGCCCTGGGGTCCCTGTTTGGTGTAGACTATTTGGAGGACTCCAGCAGGACCCCAAGTCTGCTCTCTCTCCTCAGTCATGATGATGCTGTTGGTTCAAGGGTCAGCAAGGCTCTGAGTCCTGAACCTACCACATCCCATCCTCTTGGAGAAGCCCCATTCAGTTCTAAAATATTTATGAGATACTACTTTCTCCAGGGACTTCTCCATCAAAAGGAAAGCATGCCCCCCCCATTCTCCCATCTCATCACCCTGATAAGACATATACTCTTTCACATGCATGTGGGACTCAGTGCCCACAGCCCTTGTGCCCCCTTGTACCACACTACCCTGGAAAGGCAGACACCAGTGAGACACAAGGAAGTGCAGCAGAAGGTGAAGTTCAAAAGGCCTTGGTGGGTGGCACAGGTCACATACAATAAGAACCCACCAAGAGGGGCCAGCCAGATAGCTGAGTGGACTAAAAAGCCTACAAAGGCAGGCAGAAGGACTGGGCTTTGATCCTTGGAACCTCATAATGTGCTGGCCCACCCCCAGGGCACGCTGAGATGGTGACTGAGACTGGGCATGGTGGCATGCACCTGTAATCCCAGAGGTTGAGAGGCTGAAAACAGGAAGATCACTGCAAGTCCGATCTGTGTAGTGAGACCCTGTAGACCCTGTACTAAATACATGAAAGAAAAAGTCCACCAAGTGAACAGTTTCCCGATAAACTCAATTCAAAGGTGATGAAGAGAGACTGGCCACCATACCACACCCTGCTGGGCTGTGCAGCTCACAGGGGAGTGCTGGGAACTGGTTCCCTAAGACCTAAGGGAATAACTTAGGTTCAATACCCAGCTCTGTCATATATCAGTGGGAAAGCCAGCTTGCGCCTTCCCTCCCTCCATCTTCCTATAGCTAACCAGCCAGAAAGCCCAACTATTTGGTTTTTAATTGGCCTGCTCCTACATCTCTGCAAATGAGGTCTGAGCATGGTGCAATCTTCCTTTACTTTTGTTTTCTACACACCAAACTCAGTGCTAATACTGTGACTAACAATGGACAAAGGAAAAGATCAAAACACAACCCAAAGTAACTCAGACTTCTTCGCAAATGAGTGTTTCAGAAGAGAAGACAGTACAAAGTCTGAACAGCCCAGACTTCCAGGCTTCTGGGGTGTTCCCAACTCTTCAGAGTCCAAAGCTTCTTTGTTTTTGGCTGATTTCAGAAGAAAGCTGCTGGAGATGCTTTCCTTTGCTACCCAAGTTCTTTCTTCCTCATTCCTTGGCACAGCCTAAGTGCTGGTGAGGGGCTAACTCTGTCCACCAGTGTCTTTGGAACCCAAACTGATGGCTACAATTGCTTCCCCTGAAGAACACCACAGGCTCAGAGCTGGGTGCTGAACCTAAGTCATTCCAATCAGACTGAAACCCACAACTCTTTATCTGAGAACTTCTAGCCTCAGAATCTCCTAGCAGCCACCTATGCTCAGGATTGAAAATCCCCCAGGGAAACTTGGGCCTGGTTTCTAATTCTAACCGCTAGAAAACTAGAATAAGCTTTACCTGAAGGCTACACTCAACTTTTCCCTTCATGGTTCAAAGAACTTGCCAGAATCGAGCCTTTTGTCATTTGCAGATGAAAGACATTTGGTGATGTGGTCCTATACTCCCCTTGGTGGCCTTTACATTGCCTGCAGATCACCCAGGAGTTGGAAGCCTTAGGGAACAGAACCCTAGAAATCATAAGTGTGGCTCCTATGGTTTAGATAGCCTGCTGAAAACAAGACTGACGCAGGCCTCTCACGCTCCATTCATTAGTGTGGGAAGCATGAAGTGTTTCATAGTTAAGTACTCAGATTAAGTAGGACCAGAATTCTTTGTCCTATTTGTTTATTCAACATAGTATACAGTGGGTATACCCTGGCATTCCATCTGGGACGCGCTGATGGGAAGGTATGCAACAGGCCAAAATGATGCCTTGTCTAAAGCATGCAGTGTCCTGCGGTGGTATTTATTAGACTGTAGACAGAATGCATCTGTGACAGTTACCAAAATTACTTCGGCTTGTACAGTCACTAAAGATTTATGGGGATTTACAGTGCCAACCTAGAGCTTCAAAACAACTTGGGCAAGAGTTCCTTAGCATTGTCAGCCTGAGGCAGAGGGCAAGAAATAGCATTTTGTATTTGAAATAAGGCGGGGGGAGGGTGCGCACATTAAGAAAGGCAAGAAGGATCCAGTTTTCTTATCCTACAGGAAGGAAATCTCAAAAGAAGTGACAAGAAAAGATATTTTCAAAACTTGGTGATTATTTAAGCTTTGCAAAGTTTCTTTTTTTTTCCCCCATCTCTTTTCTTTTTGTGCCAAGGTTGTCAGTAAATCCTCTCAATTATGAATCATTTTCTTCTAATCCCTTAAGAAGAGTCAGGAATTTGTTAAATATTTTCACTGGAACTATTAGCATCTTTCTTATAAATAATGGCAATAAGAGCTCACATTTATGGCATGTTTACCTAGAGCAAAGCACTTTTATAAGCAATTGCCCTTTCATCTTCACAGCAAGTCAAAGAAATATCATTCTCTTCATGAGATATAGATGGAAATGTGTAAGCTTTGAGAAGCTAAACAACTTTCTGAAATGCATAAAACCATCACATAGCAACATAGCAAAACTCCCCACAGCCACAAGTGTATTAAACTTTCATCTCCACTGTTGGGATTTACAACAAGTCCCCATCAACAGCCTTGACCATCACCATGACAACCACTGGGCATCATGTACCATTGACCTGAGCACTCCCCCATGCAGGTATCATGGATGGTCTTTTGCTTCAAACCAACTCATTTCACAATGATGAAGCAAGCAATGTTATCCCCAAAGGATAGAAAAGGCAGCTGGGGTTTAGATAACTTACGTAATTTGGTTTTCATCTTGGTTTAAGAGAACATAGGTAACAGGTACTAGAGCTTGCTGTGATGCTGTGGAACAAGGCAAAATCTCATGTGGCAGCTTGTTTGGGGCGGTGGTGATGCAACCATTCTATGACAAGCCAGAGAATCTCTTCCTAAATCAAGGGGGCAGGTTGCCATTACTTTGGAGGCCAGTTTCTAGCCTGTCTGGAGCTTGCGATTGTGTTTTGCAGTATCCAAGTGCACTGTCAGTGACTTAGAAAAATACAGCATCAGACGGAACCATCAGGAAGCCTGAATATGCACTGGGCAGCGAAGCTTCTATTTTTCTTTATTTTTTTTTTTTAATGTATTTGATACAGGGCCTCACTGCACACCTTGTAGTGAGCCTCCTGTTTTCAGCCTCCCCTGTGCTGGGATTACAGGCGTGAACCACCACACCTGGCCTTAGTGGCTGGCTCAGCATACCCAGCAGTGGGGCTGGCACAGCACGTGGTGCAGGGGGGTCAAACCCAGGTCCCTGTGTTTGCCTAAGCAGGCACTTAGTCAGCTGAGCTATCCTGCTCCTATTTTTAAATGATGAACCGAATTCAAATTCTCACAGCCTGTAACTGCTTCCTAAAACATTGCACATCTTGCACTACACAAGGAAAGCATTGTTCCGAGTACTGTGTTAAGGATAAGAAAACAATGGGGCTAAGTAGGAAGCCAGGTTTTAAAGAAAAAAAATGAGATTTAAATATCTGTACTAGCCGGGCGTGGTGGCGCATGCCTGTAATCCCAGCACTCTGGAGGCTGAGACAGGAGGATTGTTGTGAGTTCGAGACCAGCCTGAGCTACAAAGTAAGCTCGAGGCCAGCCTGAACTGCATAGTGAGACCCTGTCTCAAAAAGACAAAAAAAAAAAAAAAAAAAAAAAAAAAAAAAAAAAAATATCTGTACTATCTCCAGGTTACAGATGAGGAAACTGGGTAATCTCTCCAGAGTTAAAGAACTGATAAGACCTGGAGTGGGGCTTAAAGTAATCCAGGGTGTCTGGCTACAGATGCACCAGGAAAGTCCTCTGCCTCTGACTTCTAAGTGGTGAAATGGAATGTGACTTTTGTTACTTGATTCTTTATACATTTTCTTTCTCTCTCTCTCTCCCTTTTCTTTCTTTCTGCTTTCCTACAATGAGTTGGGATTATATTTAATAAAAACCAAGACCATGGAATGACATCTTTCTTTTATATTCTATACATTTATCTTTTCAAAGTTAGGTCTCATTGATCAGCATTTAAGTCCAAGTTGTAACCCTGAGAAAAATTAAAAGCAGAATGAAAATTTTCCAAGATCATTAATGGAAGGAACAAGCATCCCCCTCCTTAGAGGCCTTGCTGTCTTCTCCATGTGTTTGCTTTGACTGCATGTCCTTCAAGTCCTCTCAAAAGAAGCCTTCACACTGCATCAGCCATAACATTCCCTGCTTTACAGCTAGAGCTCCACACACTTTTTCTGGATGAAAGGAAAGCATTATCTTCTTACTTGGACTCCATCGAGGCTTTATTCATAATTATCTTGTAGTTTTGCATTAATGGCCCAGGAAAAATCACACAAATCATAGTTTGGTGCACACTGGCATCTGATTGGGCTATGATGAATTTCATTGCTATAAACATGGGTGAATGTATATTGCTGTGGCATGACATTTTTAGTTCTTTTGGAAAAATACATAGGATGGGAATAGCTGGGTTGAATGGAACCTCTAATCCTAGTTGTTTAAGGAATATCTATACTGATTTCTTTTTTTTTTATGTATTTGGTACAGGGTCTCACTACAAAGCTGGGACTTGCAGTGATCCTCCCGTCTTCAGCCTCCCCAGTGCTGGGATTACAGGCATGCACCATAATGCCCCATCTCAGCCGCCAGCTCAGCATGGGCTGGGCCCATGGGCAGGGCCAGCATGGCATGTCATATCGGGGATCACACCCCAGCCCCTGTGCTTGCTTAGGCAATAACTTAGTCCACTGAGTTATCTATACTGATTTCTATTCCAGTTTGGCAGTCTATACTCCCATCAAGAGTGGAGAAGGGTTCCTTTTCCCCACAACCCCTCTAGCACTTGTTACGGATTGACTTCCTAATGATAGCTATTCTTTCTGGGTTAAGATGGAATCTTAGTGTTGTTTTAACTTTCATTTCTCAAGGCTTTTATAGGTAAATGGATGCCACTGGAGATCAAGCTCATAAGTGAAATAAAGCAGACCCACATGTGTAAACATCGGATTGTCTCCATAGTGTAAGAACCTAGATAAGTAAATAAAACCTAGAATGCACAATAGATACTATGAAAGGGAAAGAAACTGCTCAAAGGGAAGGAATAACTAGAATGGGGGAAATGAAGCAAGCAAGGAAGGAAGGAAGGAAGGTAAAAAATACATATGTAATATATGTAGAGACATAGGATAGTTTTGATAACTGTACTGCTAATTTCTACTGGTCTATTGAACAGTTAACGCTTATTTTTTTTTCTTTGTATTTATTTATTTTGCTTTCCAATTTGGCATGCTCATATCTGGTAACATGAACAACTCATTTGAAGACAATAATATGCAATATAACAACCATTGTTGAATTCCTATCATTCTGCATCATTTCTAATGTTAACTATTTTTTATTCTATCTAAAAAAGGATAAGGGGGCTGCTCAAATAGCTCAGTAGATTAAAGTGCCTGCAGACAGGTGCAGAGGCCAGGGGTTCCATCTCTGGGGCTGCTGTGCTGGCCCTGCCCCGGAGTGCGCTGAGATGGTAATTGAGACTGGGTGTGATGGTGCGCGCCTGTAATCCCAGCTCTTGGGAGGCTGAAAACAGGTGGATCACTATGAATCTGATCTAGTAGTGAGACCCTGAACACCCTATGGACCCTTCCCTAAAACATAAAATACAAAATAAAAAAAGGATAAGCTTGAGACATTTCTAGATAAATGGATGCACATTGAGGCCATTCTCTTAAGTGATATAAGTTTGACATGTGTATATAAATACCACATTGCTCCTCTGGCATGAGAAACTATAAATAAGGTAAATGTATAATGGTATTGTGAAGTAGGAGAAAAAATGGAAAGCCAAGATTTGGCTATGACGAATTTCACTGCTGTAAACATGGGTTCACATATATTGCTTGGTGTGATGTTTTCAGTTCTTCTGGAAACACAGAGCACTGGATAGGCTGAAAACAGGAGGATCACTATAAGTCCCAGCTTCTAGTGAGAGCCTGTACCAAATACATTAAAAAAAAAAAAAAAAAAAGAAATCAGGATAGAGATTCCTCACACAACTAGGATTAGAGGTCCCATTCAACCCAGCTCAAATGGAAAGGGGAAGCAGAGATGGGGTGGGAAAAGGAAGGAAGGGAAAATTATGACAAAAGAATGAAAAAGTGGAAGCAAAATTTTTGTAAATAAGGAAGGGAAGAAGGCTTGAAAGGAGGGTTGAGGAACAGGGGAAAGGAATCAAGTTCTATCACGTACAGGTGGAAACTGCCTACAATGAATGTGATCATTACATAGACCTAAAATGCACCAGTAAACTTAATGAAAACAACAACAAAAATAATGCTAACCTTTATCTCATACCACATGTAAAAATTAATTTGAAACAAATCATTAACTCTCTAGAAGAAAGTTTCAGAGAAAGTTCTCAGGATTTTAGGTTGGCAAAGACTGATTATATACCAGACACCAATCAATGAAAGTTCTTTCAGGGCTGGCCAAATAGCTCAGCAGTTTAAAGCACCTGCAAGCAGCTGCAGGGGCTGGGAGTTTAATCCCCAGGCTGGCTGTGCTGGTCCCACCCCCAAGGCACACTGCAGCAGTTGAGACTGGGCGTGGTGGTGCGCACCTGTAATCCCAGCAGTTGGGAGGCTGTAAATAGGTGGATCACTGTGAGTCCGATCTAGTAGTGAGACCCTGAGCATCCTGTAGACCCTTCCCTAAAATGTTTTGATTTTTTGAGCTGGGTCTCACTATGCAATTCAGGCTGGCCTTGGGCTCACTTTTGTAGCCCCCAGGCCAGTTTTCAACTCCCAGTGGACCCTCAGTCTCAACTTGAGACTGGGATTTCAGGTGCGCACCACCACACCCAGGCTTTCAATGAAATCTCACAAAAGCATTTTATCCTCTATGAAGTATTTTCATAGGAACATGAAAAGACAACTCCCAGATCAAAAAAATATTTCCAAATTCATATTTTATTTATCTTTAATGTATTTGGTACAGGGTCTAAAGGGTCTCCAGGGTCTCACTACGCAGATCAGACTCATAATGATGCTCCTGTTTCCAGCCTCCCAAAAGCTGGGATTACAGGCACGCACCATCACGCCCAGTCTCGATTGCCATCTCAGCACAACCCGGGGCAGGGCCAGCACAGCACTCCGGTGATTGAATCCTGGCCGCTGTGCTCTGCCAAAGCAGGTGCTTTAGTCTGCTGAGCTATCTGGCCAGCCCTCCAAATTCATATTTTAAAACTTAAACTCTCAAAGAAAAGAAAGAAATGATCAATCTTTGCTGATACGTAAAAACATAATAATTGGGGATATTTATGGGGTATTAGGTGATGTTTTGCAAACTACCCAATTTTTAAAAAGTGAACAAAATATTTGAATAAGCATTTCATAAGTGGATGGCAAATGATTATATAAAAGGAAGTCTAAAATTATTATCACAGAAGTGAAAAACAATAAGATACTACTGTGCTACTCTTTGAATAGCTAAAATAATGATAAATAAATACAGATGACTGTATTCATAGCTGGCAAGGAGAAAACAGAATTGGAACCCTTATACTAGACCTTCTAGCAAGAAGGAAAAATGGTACAGTCAGCCACTCTGTAAAACAGGACGGCAGCTTCTTATACAATTAAATACACACCACACATTTCCACAACCCTACTACTGGGTATTGACTGAAATGAAACAACAATTCACACTCACACAAACACTTATATGTGAATGTTTGGGGGGGGGGATTGAAAATCATCAAAAAAATCCAAACTTTCCAAATGTCTCTCAATTAGAGAATGGATAAATAAGCCATGGTACATCTATATAATCAACTATTCCGGAATAATAACTACAAACTAACAAGCGCTGTTCTTTATAAAAATTGCATTTTATCCCCTAAAAGTGGCAACAGAGCAAGGAATCAAAAGAATTCTGTTTGTTCATTGAAATGAACAGTTCGTGTTGATACTACTTGATCAGTCTTACATGCTTGCATCTGATAATCTGAGCAGCTACTTTGATAACAACACGCAACATAATAGCCACTGTTTATTTCCTATCATCTTGTTTTGAAATTCTGTATTATTTTTTTTTTGTCTCTTACAGAAGATGTTAACATCTATACTATGCAACTAACTCATTGAGATTTACTTTAAGGGGAATCCAAACGATTTTCCTCCTAAAATTAATAATAGAAGGGGTAATAGCACAGGTACGCAGCTACATATCCATCTGTGATAGTACTGCTCATGTGGCGAGATACTGAAAATAGCCTAAATGGCATTGATCAGTTAAGTTAGTAAATTCATACATTCTGTGGTTAGTTTTAAAACATTTAATTGTAGAAAAGTCTGGAGGCATGAAACATGAGTCAAGGTTCTTAAGAGCACATTATTAAACAGCTTACAGTAGCATTCCATTTTGAAAACACATGAGAATGAATGGAAAATGCACAAAGCTGTGTAGCTTTTCTTCTAGTTGATGAGCCTATAAAGAATGCTCTAATTGCACTGCTTTTTGTAGTGAGATATCTTTTAATAGAACACATAGAAAAATATTGATTTTCTTACTACATAACCTCAGAAAAAAGCCTAACACTTCAAAAAAAAATAGCAATATGAGATTATCAAAAAAAGAAGAGAAAAGAGACATAATTATAATGAACCCAGAAAGGAAAATATAAATTCAACTTTGTAAAAAGAAAACTTGGGGCCGAGGAGATAGCTCAGTGGACTAAGTGCTTGCGTGGCAAGTGCAAGGTCCAGAGTTCAATCCCTGGTATCACCAAAAAAAAAAAAAAAAAAAAAAAAAAATGTTAAGACAATAATGTTGTTTCATGTTTTACCCATCAGATGGAAAAAAGGCAAGATATTTATTTTAAAGGAAAGAAAAACAATGAAACCACTGGTATAAAATTTCAACACAAGATAGTAGGAGAGTAACAATGGTTAGTACATGAGGCATTGTTATCTTTAAAGTAGTTGCTGATATTATAAGATGCCAGCATAAAAAACTGATCAACGATATAGGCATAAACCCTTCTTTTCAATGAGCTAATAGCAATTAGTGGTAAAACTACCTTAACTATCTAGTGTGTGTATGTGTGTCTATTTATTTTTTTCTTTTCCTTTCCCCTGTCTCAGTTCCTCTTTCAAGTCGTTTCTTCCCATTTTACAATACCTGGTGCATAGTTTATGCCTCATTTACTCTTTCATCGTCTTGTAAGCAAGACGATGTTTACACATGCAAGCCTGATTTATTTCACTTATGAGTATGAACTCTAGTTGTACTCATTTCTCTATAAATGTCTCATTTATCCATTTTTATAGCTGAGTAACACTCCATTGTATAAAACACATCTCTTTTAACTAATCCTCAGTTGAAGGACACAGGGCAAGATATTTTGATAGCATGCAGTGTGGTTAGAGCTAAAAAAGTTGTGACCATATTAGTATTAGCAGTTATTCTCATAAAACAATATATGTGTGAATACATGTAACATTGCAGGGTACATTTGAGGAGTCTATCAAAACTGCAATGAAATTATACCCTTTGACCCATCTATTCTTTTAGGCATCCGTCACATAGACAAAGTATATATTAGACATAGATAATGCCTTCTACTTTGTTTTGAGTAGCCAACAGGTTGGAACCACCCCAAAGACCAACTTGGGTTAAATGAAAACTTCTCCCCAAGTGAATTTCAAGCAGTCATTAAACAGATCTATACAATGAGGTAGCTTTGGACACAGCGAATGGAACATAAAAGTGGAGCACAGGGTATGCTGCAGGCAATGGACCTGTGTGGCTGATGATCCACCTACAGGGTGCACTTCAACCTGTACACGATGGGTGTTTCCCTAGGGGAGAGAACTCAAGAGATCATGGCCAGGAGGCAACCTAATGTCCATTGCATCTTAAAGTACTGCTCTGTCTACCTTGTGGGTCTTACTTCATGTGTTTATTTGCACATTCAGTGAGTTCACAGCTACTCAGCTCTGTAGAAGAATCAATGATGTGAAGAAATCATCCCAAGGAGCAGGCTATCAGCTGGGCTTTTCTGTTACACTCTGGCGAGGGGCCCTGCTTGTGGGTACATGGGCTGCCATTCCCTTCTCATCCTCACCACCTCCCAAGGAAAACCACAAAGCTCCCTTCCAGCTCTTGGGAATCCAAGAGTCTAGTTGTTAGCAAAAAAAATATATATATATATATAAAACAGACACTTGATTTAAAAAAAAATCACATAAAATAACAGGTGTTTCAGGTAGTAGAATTATATCCAACCCTACTCCATCCACCCTGGGTTCTCCCATTTCCTAAGGTCATCCTTTGGAGAAATCTTGTCTCCATCAAGTTTCCTGAGTACTACTTTCTATACAAGAGCTAGAAATATAGGAAACGGCATGATGTGTCTATGTCTACAAGGAATTTAAGATGAAATCCCCCAGATATGGAGCAACAATGAAATGCCAGAGTTGGAGTGTTTATGTAACTGAACCTTGTAATAGTCACATCAACCTCCTGTGAGCACTGGGGCATCTTCATCTTACAGGTGAGCAGATGGCATGAAGGGTGTAAGTCATTTACTGAAAAGGGGCATCCAATCGGGAAGCGATGGCCTGGAGAACCCCAACCAGCTCTTCATGACACCAAGATTGGTGCTTTTTATTACTGTTGTGCCTTACCTCACCTGACCTGGTAGAGAAAACTAAGAGATGATTCAATAGTTTCAGAGTAGGTCCTGAAAAGAACTCCCATATACAGCTAAAGGAGATTGCCATGAAACTGGCATTCAAGAGCTCTATGCCTCTGGTCACTGGGGGTATTTGTGTATTGCCTCCTATAGATTAAGTACTTCATGGGACTGGCAGTTTCCAGAGCAAATCCTGGTACTGAGACGAGCTCAATCCAACATGTGTCAACATAGATGACCATGTACCCAGACAGAGAGGCACTTCACTGGATGCCAGCAGAAATTCTCCCATCAACTTTCAGCACAGGCAGAGCGGACCTAATCCAACATACAAGCACTTTGTTCCATTACCGTGGTTAGAAGACCTAACTCCTCCTAATGCCGCAGGTGTCACCTGGGTGGAATACAGATGAAATGAAAAATAAGCATGAAGACAGACAAATATATTTGGGTAGAAAATAGGCAGTCAGCAATCATATAGGAATTCTCAGAGGGGGTAAATCATGAAATAACCCAGCATTTGGAGGAAATGCACATCAGTAGAAATGGAACCATCTGTGAAATATGTGATTGGATTTTTAGAGTCAGTATAGCAGTATTTTGTTTGAGAGGCATCTGACACAATTCTATTTCTCCCAACTCCTTACAACTGCGGTCATCTAGACCTATAACTGTTTTGGATCATAGGCGAATCTGGTTCCCATCTTCTACCCTTTCCACCCAATGTTCTTATAAGTACAGTTGACCATTACCCAGCAGGTGATGTAATTGTTAAGGTTCTTAGACACCTTCCTCAGCATAAATTACTGAAATTAATCCTTCTCTCCATGCTCAGCTGCCAAGGTGTCTTCTCATCAAAACACATCCACCTCTTTAGTATACAGAACATCCCTTGAGAAAGTGTCTAGAAATTGTGTCTCCCTTCCACAGGCTTCACTTCCAAACATTTTTTTTTTTGATCCCTCAAGCTCCTTTAATGTATCAGATGGGTTTTTTAATGCCCATAGGAATATCTCAAGTCTTTCCAAGCTAAACAAGTGGAGAGCAAGCTGAAGGGGTAACGAACACATATCTATAGGGTTTGGGCACGTTGCTAAGCCACTTCAGGTGGATTCCAGCACTGGGCCGACTGCAGGAGAAACACAGGCTGCTCTTTGAGGTAGGGATGCCGGAAGGCAGCACAAACCACCATCAGGCTGCAGACAATGTGCCGCAGAAAGGCAGCTCGTGAACGTCAACAGTGTGGACACAGCCCTGAGCCCGGCCACTCCGCACCCAAATAAACATTCTAAAAATACTCCTTGGCTCTGCTGGTCTCCTACCCTCCGGCATGGAAGGGGAAAACTTCACTGTTGTGAGCCTGGCTAAACTTCCATGTACCCCCATCCCTCTTTCCCACACACTGAGAAACGTGCAAGTGGGAAACTGTTCAGGACACTAATTGATGTCAGGTAGAGACCTGCCTAGTCACTGTAGACATGCGCCACTCTTATTTGGCAGCACGAACTCAGGAGGGAAAACAGTAATTTACAACATTTCCTGTAGTAAAACCTCTCCAAACACTGCTTATCAAAGAGCAAGTAAAGATAGCAACACCTACACAGCAACATCAGTCGCTTCTGGACCCACAAGGTGGTAATCATCCAGAGATAGGGTATATTTTGTTAGTCTGAGTGTCGGAGAAAGGGAATCAGTGAGGCCCTGTCTTCAAGAATGTGCTTCACTGAGTTGAGACTCAGAAAGACTCACAGAAAAACCAACCAGAGGTTTTGATCCCAAGTGTCAGAATACTTTAGACCCCGTTTTCATCTCTTGGCACTAGTTCAACCATTCAAAATAAAGGTCCCAGGATAAGCATTCCCCCCTCCCCTTTTTGAAAGTTGAAAGCCAAGATGTTTTTAGCAACCGCAGACATATAGCACCAACGAGGTTATTCATTGTAAGGCCGAGCACTGGCTTACACTTGGCCTCACGCCCGTGACATAAAAAGAAGGCAACTCTTTATGAAGGGGCTGAGCAGAACAGCTTCAGCACCAGATGACGAAGAACGGAAAAACTCTGGGATTTGATAAGAGGCATGCTTTAAATCTTGTGATACAGGGACATCGCTTTTGGGATCCGGAAGTCACTCCGACCTGATTTCTGAGATAGAGAAGCTACAGGGAGGTGGTGGTGAAGAAGCTGCCTTTCCTCACCTGCTGTTTGGCCACGACAGTGTATGCTTCCGGCAGAGGAACTATTCTGCTGGGGGGCGCAGTAGCTGTGCTTCTTACTGCCCAGCGTGACAAGGAGGGCAGGCGCAAGGGGGCGAGGCACAGCGCTAAGGAACAGTCGAAGAACTCGGCTGCCGCTGCTCTCCCCATGGCCCGCAAAGTGGGCTCATGTAGAAATGGAAGTAAGTTCATTTTAAAAGGCCACTGATTATTTCATGGAAATCTGATCACATTTATTTACTCATTCTAAACGAGATTAACTACAGTAGTTTGGCAAGAATCTATGCAGCAGGAGATCGAAAAATACTTCACCAAATGAGTGTATGTTTGCAAATGGAGTGGTTAAAAACTGTTACATTTTAACGCCTGCAAATTCCATTATTCATGACACTAATATACTCCCACTGGCAACGTCTGTGTCTAATTTGGGTAATGATCACTATTAAATATGTGCAGTCTCAAGTTCAGAATTTTAAACTTTTATGAACCAAGAGCTCAAGTAGACCCAGGAAGAGGCAACATTCCAAGAGCTACTTCACGGAGGGCAGTCTTGTCGGAGCAAACTCCTCCTGGTTTACTTTTCCCTAATGAAATCTTAACTTTTTACCTTTTGAGCTGAAAATTTGGGAAGAGGAAACTGAGTAGAGTTGTGTGGCTTTCCCGCATGTGATTGGTGAATTGTTTTCTGTACATATGCCTCCCCCTTTAGACACTGTACTAAACACAAGGGGTGCATATTTTTTAAGCACACATGTAGATCCCAGAAAGAAAAAAAAAAAAGTATCATTGCCCCCTTGTGTAGATGAATCAACTGAGGTCCAGGTTGTTATTTAAATAACTGGTTAGGATTTTTACACTATTAAATGTGATGATCGATGGTTAGGCATGGTATTATAGACATGGGCCACCATGCCTATAATCCCATCACTCTTAGGGGGCTAACAAAGATTGCTAATTCAAGCCATCCTGGACAATTTGGTAACTTAGGGAGACCCTAATAGCTCAGCAGATTAAAGCATCTGCAAGTGGTGGGGGGCTCAATCCCTGGGCCTGCTGTGCTGGCCCCACCCCCAGGGCATACTGAGATGGCAATTTAGACTGGGTGTGGTGGCACATGTCTATAATCCCAGCTTCTGGGAGGCTGTAAACAGGCAGATCACTAAGAGTCCAATCTAGTAGTGAGACCCTGTAGACCCTTCCCTAAAATACAAAAAATAAAAATAAAGCTAAAAATTTCAAAACGCTGGGGATGTAGTTCAATACAAAATTCTGGGTTTTAATCCCCAGCACTGAAAAACTAAAACCAAAAATTGGTGGCCCACTCTTTACTTCAGCCCAGAGCCCGTCCCCCCACCCCCACTTTCGTCAAGCACGGTGCCATGTATTCGCTGTGCGATGGCTCCATTTTGCAGGTTGTTTCCAGAAGGCCTGCTCAGTAGGAACACCTGTGGAACTCTCACTGCGAACAGGCAGAGGACTTGTGGTTGATCGGCCTCCCAGCGTGAGACCTCAACAGGAAATTGGAGTCCTTTGCAAGAAAATGGGATCCCTGAGCTATGGTTCTCTGAACCATAGCCCGCGAAACATGTCAGCACAGCTTTGACACTAATTACTTTCTTTAGTTTAGTGGACAAATGAAAGGCGCATGGGGAAATGCGATGAGAGAAGTGCAGCCACAGCTCGGGGCTTCTAGGAAGAGGAGCAACGCCTGCATACGTGTTCCGAAGTGAAACTGACAGGAACAGGATTTTTATGAGAAGCGACAAGTGATACTACCAAGAAGAAGAAAAAAAAAAACACTTTAAAACAAACAGAAAAATTAATTTACCTCAGAAATAATCTTGCCAGTGTCGAAATAGGACAAGATTCTTAAAGCCCTGGCCTTAACAATGTGACATGTGTTTAAAATTTTATTCCTGATTAATCACTTTTAACTGCCTATAGGTATTTAGCCTTGCCATTGATTCTTCCTTCAAGGGAATCTTTGTGGTTCCCTTTCTCAGAAAGTGGGGGAGGGGAGAGGTTATCAAGAGGTAAAGAAACATACTGGAAAATAGTGAAATGTTACATTTCTTGAGACATCCACTTTTGTAAACTTGTTGACAGTCACAAATGCCCAGAAAATATGGGCTGAGTTGTTTTCGATTGCTGTTTGAGTAACAGATTAATTTAATAATCAGTGGGATATTGAATGACAAAAATTATTGGTTGGAGCAGCCAAACCACCAACCCTAATGACATTCTTATGTAAATTCTTATTTTCTTCTAGGCTCCTGCATTCTTAATAAACCCTATATTTTTGCAAATCCTTTTAAAAACATTGCACACTACCCCCTCTGTGCTGTGAGCCATAACACGCCTGCCTATGCTATAGACAGATAAATGTACACTTCTGGAGTTGCCAACTTACAAGTTTCTATTTAGAGCAACTGAGTCACCTCTACATGTATAAAACCATCACATGATCTTGGCAACAGAACACAGGGACCGAGTCAGGAGTAGACAGTCTTCAAAGATCTCTGAAGACAGAAAAGATTCTTACTATCTGGCTAGAATCACCTGACATGGCCTCCTGAGATCCAGCCAAATGTTTAGACATGAGTTCATTTGATCTCTTTTAGGAGATGGGTAGATTGTTAATGACAGCCCAAGAGCAGGGCAGGCGAGGCCTGTTCCCGTGGGAAGCGCACAGCTCTTCGGGACTTTGGCTCCATGGCTTGCCATTGCTTGTGGAAAAGAGTAATCGCGGCCTTGAAAACTGGCTTGTAATGAACACAGTCTTGCATGTTCCATTGTGGAAGGCGAGATGTTTTTCTATGAAAAAGATCTTAGTGCGTAATTTCTCAAATACTATAATTTGCACCAAACTCAACTTCCAGCTCACTCCTGGCCAAATGCTATAGAAGTGTGTTATTTTTGAACGTCAGGACTCCTGACCTGAAGTTGCCTGCTCAAATTTGCTCCAAAATGAGTAACCATTTTAAGAGAATGCAAGCTGAAAGAGCATATCTCATTCAGGTATATCTCATTCAGGCTAGAACCAGGGGAAGTAGTCCTAGCTATTTAACAAAAGTCTTTCAGACCTTCAAAGATCTTTGAAATTTGGCTGTTCCTGATTGTGTTCCTATATCTATCTTCTTTCCAGAATCACTAGATAGTTTTATGTGAAGAATATAATCAGAGGTGACTCTGTTCCTGTAAATACAAACATTCAAGTCGGCAACCCTGAATGTGGACATTTATCTGTCTATGATACGGATGTTAATGAGACGCAAAACACACATGCAGGTTTGGCCTTCTGGTTGCTATCAATCATCCTGACCATTGTCCGGAGCCAGCTGTGCACCATCCAGAAAGAAAGTCAGCAACAGTCAAATGACATCATTATCTTCCTTACCACATTGTAGTCCAAGAATGCAAAATTCATGGAAAATAGAAAAGGAAATTGTCATAAACAATTCAACACTCAAATATATATTCTAATGCATTCAGTTTCATAGATAGGAGCAAAGAAGGTGAAAAGAAAAATGCAAAACATAAAAAGGGCTCAGTTCTTCTAAAGCACCTAGGAGCCATAGTTACAAGTCTACTTTTAGGCTCCATGGCGTTGGCCCACCATTCTTTAACCTTCACAAAGACTGTGGGTTGAAAATAGAATCATAAATACACATCTCATTCAAGTATTTACCTCATCAAATACACTGATTTCTAAATGAGGAAGAGGATAAAGAGGAGAAACAAATGAGTTCTGAGAGACTGGGTTTGGTGGCACACGCCTATAATCCCAGTGCTGGGGAGGCTGAGACAAGAGGATCACTACAAGTCTGATCTGTGTGATGAGACCCTGTACCAAATACATTAAACACAAATAAAAAATGAGTTGTGTGCTTCCTTGGGGTGACTGTGTGTATCAGGGTTGGAGGAGCAGGGCTGTGGAAAATGGGCCACCTGGATCAGTGACTTCTGTTTCAAGAACCATACAGCATCTCTGGTCTTTCTATTGTCCCTTTCATCATCTCAAACCTGATGGTTTTGTTCTGCTTCCCTTAAAACTTTTCTGTTGTTCCACACTGGCGTCAGGCTGGCATTCTTTGAGGATGTTTTCTTTGACAAGATCAAAAGAACAACACCACCTGTCCTTTGCTCACCCCTGAGCATCTCTCTCACTGCTCCTCATCCCCAGTTCTATGGTCCAGCTTCCTAGAACTTCCAGGGATTCTTTGGACAAACCACAGGACTCTCAGTCCTGCACTGGATGTGTTTTCCTAGGAAGAGCAGGTGACCAAAACTGCTAATCAGTTCTTCTGCTTTGTGGTCCTGGCACTCCTCCTTGCTGGGAGCCTTTCCTGTCCATCTGCCTGGCTGCCATGCTTCTGCGTCCTATGCCCATATCAGCAACAGCCTTAAGCACCATGTGCTGAAATGCCTGCCCCTTCCTGGCATGTGGGGAGGAATTGTGGGGGCCTCACTCGTGCTGCTTCTTCGAAGTGTAGCCAAAGCAAGGAATATATATTAAAGTCCTAAGCTATGTTTACATTTGTGCTATTTGTTTCATGTGTGTATGTGTGTGTGCGGTCTCACTACACAGCTCAGACTCACAGTGATCCTCCTGTTTTCAGCCTCCATAGTGCTGGGATTACAGGCATATGCCACCATGCCTGGACTCCATGGTTGGCTCAGCGCACCTGAGGGCCAGGGCCAGCGAGACATGTGATGCCAGGGATGGAACCCTGGCCCCATGCACTTGCCTAAGCAAATGCTTAGACTGCTGATATATCTTGCCAATCCTATTTGCCCTTTTTTGTTTTCAGAGCTAAATTCTTTATGCTTTTAAAGTCATTCATGTATCAAAGTTGATATCAGGAACATGAAACATTAGGGGCATGAAACAGGCAAGACCAATTTTCAATGTCATGAAATCATGACAGTGGATTTTTTTGGTAAGTGGGGCTGCTAGGAGGCAGCTGAAAACATGCAAGGTTCTCTATCTTTTTAACCTGAGTGCTGGCTAGACACATATGTTCACTCTGTAAAAATTATTTAGGCTGAAAACTTAGGATATGACATACACTTTTCTATGTATGTCATATTTCTATTATTTATTTTTTTTATGTATTTAGTACAAGATCTATAGGGTCTTGCTATGTAGACCAGACTCACAGTGAACCTCCTGTTTTCAGCCTCCCAAACACTGGGATTATAGGCATGCACCACCACACCCAGTCTATTTCTCCATTTCAACACACGCAGAGGGCTGGGCTGTCATGGCATGCGGGGAATCCAATCCCAGCCCCTGTGCTCTGCCTAAGCAGGTGCTCTAGTCTGCTGAGCTCTCTGGCTGGCCCTGTGTATGTCCTATTTCAATCAAAAGCTTAGCAGAAAAAAAAAGAAGAAGAAAGAAAGAACAGATTCCTCTTTTCTGTTGTCACCCCAACCCTTGAGTTTCTCTTTGTTTTTGATGCTGGGGATTAAATCCAGAAGCTTTATAGTGAATTATACCTTCATCCCATTTTGACTATTTACTTTGAGACAGGGTCTTAAGTTGTCCAGGTTGAACTTGAACTTGAGATCCTCCTGCCTCAACCTCTGAGGGTGCTGGGATCCCAAGAGTGTGTGACCACTCTTGATTCTCTCAAGTCTTCATTGTTTTGCCGCTATAACCTGTAACTGAGCTACTGAATGACAACCTTGAAATTCAAGGTGGAGAAGGAGAGCTTTCCAGAACTTCTGCCACTGCCAGCAAACTGTGACACTTGGATTCACATCTCTAGTCTCCTGGAGTCCCCATATCAGCCCAGTTTCAAAATCTGATACAGAGTGGTCATGACTGCTGTGTTCACCTGCACTTTTAACTTTCAGTCTTGCTCATCTTTGAATTACCAGAAGTACCAGCAGAACCTGTGGACCATGGCAGGCCTGCAATGATGTCCTACTTGTATTGAATGATAAGTCATCGTACATTCAGGCCACTGAACCAAACTGCATCTCTGATGACTAACTGTGAGTCTATAAAGAAAAAAACTATTTGTTCTAAAAGGTCCCAACTGAGTTCTATTTCTTTTCTCACATGCAATGAAAATCAGACTCCTAGCTTGCTCTACTAGATATGACTGCCTATCATTGGGTACAAGATTATGGCATATACAGTTCTGATGGCTGGGCATTTGATCAGAAAGGTTCTCAATCATTATAAATATGGTGATAGTCACTTCAAGCCCCACTTCCCCATAATTAGAAATTAGCGATAACATCCAAAACTTGCCTGACCTATGATAACCCAGTAGAACGTGTCTTTTTCTATGGAGAATTCTGTAATAGTACAGTAATGTTAGATTATGAAAAGGGAAATACGCTTTTCGACAGAATGACTGTCTGGTTTAAAACATTTGATAAATGGGTGACATTTTGTATCTCAGGCCATTTGAGCTGCTTAACGAAATATCTTAGACTGGATAACTTGGGAACGGCAGAAGAGTGTTGTTTGAAGTTCTGGTGGCTGAGGCGGCCAAGACCAAGGCCCAACGGATTCAGGGTCTGCAAAGGGCTCACTGCTTTACAGATGACAACTTCTGGCTTGGTCCTCGTGTGGTGGGAGACTCAAACAGACTCCCTCAAACTTGCTTACGCAACACTAATCCACCCATGGGGGATCTCCCAGGGCCCTGCTCCTAGTACCATCACACAGGGGATTAGGTCCTGCTGCTGGAATTTTGAAAGAATATACTTTTGCACACCATAGCATATCCATGGATTAAATATGGCCAATTACTGTGTGCTTGCCTTATTCTGGACATTTCACTAATTTCACAGCACTGATTTTCTTATTTAATTCTTGCAATAAGCCTATGGCATGCTTAACTATTGATATGCCCTAAATCATTCAGGGAGAAGCTGAGCTTCAGGGAGTTAAATTTCTCACCCATGGCCAGAAAGCAATTGATATGTGAGGGCTCACACTCTGAACCCCTGCTCTTTCAACCCCGCTGCACTAAGCCACTCTTCTTTTGTGCTTTCTTGTGGCAGCCCGAGAATTTCCCCTTTGGAAGAATGCACCTTGCCATGACAGAGGAGACAGATACAAAGCCATCCTTCTCAAAACATTCAGACATATAGCAAGAGCCAGTAAACAAGACAAACATGCTTAAATACAAGAGGACTTACAGGCAAGAAGCACTGAATGCCAACTTGTACATTTATAGCTAAATGTAAAAAGCTGATAATCTGGCACCCTCTGAGGCTCTCAGCAGGAAAAATCATACTGCCCATGAGAAATCAAACTTTAAGCCTAAACTACATGCTTCTTAGGGAAAATATTTACTATAATTATATGGTATAGAAACCCCCAAATATAAAAACTTACATAATAATTATTCCTGGGTAGTCAATCCTAATAGGATATACAAGAGAAGCCTGAATCCAAATCTACCGAGAAATTGAAGCTGTATTCTGCTGGCAAATAGCAAGGAAAAGTAAAGATCAGCTAATAATTTAAAAAGAATACATGAGTAATAATCTATCATATCAGAAAGCAGACAGAAGAAAAAGATGATTGGTGCCTCCCTTACCTAAACTATTAGGGCAAATCGTAAAGAACCTCTATGTATAACAGAATACCTGAAAAGATTATATCAAAATACATATTTTAACAGAAGCAAATATAACTTCTAGAAAGTCATCTACATTAGGAACTCAATGGATTTTTAAAGTAGTAGACCCTGAAAAATAAAAAGGAAACTAGTGAACTGAAATATCAAAGATATATACAAAATAAAGCACCTAAATAGAAATAAATTCCTATCTAATCACTTTAGTGGAACTTCAAAACATTACAAAGAGAGTAAATACATAAAAAAATCAGAGAAGAAAAAAGAACCAGAATTTTTAGAAAGGTACAAAGATAAAAGTCAGAACACAAGAGAATATTATTTTCAAAATATAACAATTTAGAGAATGTTAAATTATTACTGCCATACTAAACTAAAGAAGGCATTTTGGAGAAAGAATGAGAGAATTTGCCAGTCCTCAGTCATTCTTGAATAGAAGTCTACATTGCTATAAACTAGAAACAAATGTTTTTGGTTGTTTTTAAATCAGTGATGACTGCAGAGACTGGTAACAAGGGAGGTAAACATGAAATATATTACAGTGAGCAAGGGAAAAATACACTATTTAGTGAATTATAAACATAACGGAACTGAAATGTTGAGAAGTATTATGTGAAAGAGATGGGATCAATCCTTGTCCCAAGAGATCAGATTTTTGTTTGTTCTAGGGGAGGACCACAGAAACACGTGCAAAAGAGCATGCTTTTTTCATACTAGGAGAAAATACATACATAAAAGGCAAAAGAAAAAAATGAAAATGAAAAAATAGTATATCAAATCTTAGTCAAAATAAATCCAAATTTATCAGTAAGCACGACAAATTGTGAAAGATTAAGGACAGAAGAGAATAGAAATTGCAAATCAGCAATATCTTTTTGAAGCAAAACAGAACCAAGTTGATTTTTTTAAAAAGAGGGTTGAAAAAGAGGGAGGAGGAAAATATGTCTAGGAAATATGACCAAAAAATGAGCCTCTGTACCTGTGCTATTAGTAAACAGAGCAGATGCCAGAGACTAAAACATTTTCATGTAGACAGAGGGTTTTTATGTAATGATGAAAGAGTGACTTCATGGGAAGGCATCAAGGTCTTAGCAGGATGAGCACGATAACTGGAAAATACAGAAAGCAAAACAAATTGAAGGACAGGAAATTGAAATATTCATATACCTGGCAAAAAAAATTAGAAGTCTGAAACACAATTAGCACACTTGATCCAACAGATAAAGTCTGATCTCTATACAAAGCTAAGAGAGAAAGCATTGCGCTTCCAGAGACCCTCAGACAGAGATTACAATCCAAAGCAAGTTCCCACACACACTAAACAATGTCAGCCCGAACACAGCCACTGCATTAAATATTAATAATAAAGACTGTAGTTTAAACCTCATACTCTATGAAATCTGGAACATTATTGGGCATTTACCAATTAAAAAACAATTTAAAATAGAGAATTGTTAAAACCAACAAGAAAATCCTGTGTATTCAGTTCCAGAAAGGCACTAATATGCAGCGAAAAATATACACATACTGAAAAGCTAAACATCAAACACTAAATGTTAAAAAAAAAAAAAGTAAAATAAACATAGAAAAAATACTTCTGTCAGTCTGGAAAGGTACAGTGCAAGGGAAGGGGGAAGTAGAACAAAAAGAAAATGAAAAGTAATTAAAAACTCACAACTTTATTTATTTATTTTTGGTGGAATCAGGGATTGAACTCAGACCCTTGCACTTGCCAGGAAAGTGCTTATTCTACTGAGTTATGTCCCCCTGAGCTATCTCCCTGGCTCCATTACAACTTTTTTAAAAAAGAAGCAATGCAACATATTTTTTAGAAAGTTTAAAGGATTTAGAATATTTTCACCATCAATATATGATAAACATTTGAAGAGATAAGTTGATGATAATTTGAACATTCCACAACGTATGTAAGTTTCAAAACCTCATGTAATCCCATAAATATATATAATTTTTATATATTAGATAAAGGTTTTACAAAACATAAAAAGCCAAATATATATTTTACCACTTTTAATGAAAACCTCACACTATGAATCTTAGCTATACACTTGAAAAGTGAGATGAAATAGTGAATGTTCTAAGAAGTATGATCTTCAAATATATTTCCTATATATCTGAAGAAGAATCCTGTGACTTGTTATCCCAATGTCAAATGACAATGAAAGGGGAATGTTTTCAACTGACTCATGATATCAGGGAAGCCAGAACAATACAAGTAAAGACACTTACAAAAGAAGAGTCCCAGAACTACCTCAAAGGGGAGAAGGCTCAGTGGAATAAGTACTTCCCTGGCAAGCAAAAGGGCCTGAGTTCAATCCCTGGTTCCATAACAAAAAAAAAAAAAAAACAGTAGCATGCGTGATGGGCTAAATGTTTGAAGAGAGGGAAACTATTTTGAGAACGGTTAGAGTGAGTCTTTTACTAGAAGATTTTAAAAATATTCATTACAGTTTTTATCACAGCTCATATATGTACCAGCTGATGAAATATATACATTTCATAGGCTTTTAAAATTATAACTCAGCAAATTAGTAATTTTTTAATAATAGATATAATTTTTTTGGTAAAATTCAACATCTATCCAGGTATTAGATGTTGAACATAGCAACAAAATCTTTCACGGAAGATTTGTTAACCTAACAAATGGTTACTACCAAAACCCACAGCAATACGAAAATAAATAATAACCATTTCCACAGATACTCCTGAATTGCACAATTAAAAATAATTAGAAGCGTCATATTTTATATTATTTATATTTGAAACAATAACTTTATCAAACATTATGCTTTACATGAAATTATTAGAAACAATTCTTTTAAGTAAGGAGTGAATCGTAATTGCCTAGTCTTATTAATTCTGCTCAACAATACACCATGGGCTTAGTGCAATAAAACACAAAAGATAAATATTGTGACAACAAAGGAAAATTTTTACCAATGATTTTTATCATCTGTGTAAAAAGTCCAAGGGATTCCATAATTCACTGTTCACTCTAAATTTGTTGGCTATAAGATATTCAAACACAGAAATCAGTGATGTTCTCATATATTAGTGGGATATATTAATGAAGTACTTTTAGATGTATTTCATTTCCAAAAACAAGAAAAATCATCAGCTGCCTAGTTGTAAATCTAACAAATAAAATTATGAAGTTATATTAAAATTATGAAGTTATATGCTTTTAATATATATACTTAGCTTAGGAATGGGAAGATTCAATATCAAAATATGGTAATCATTTTCAAATCTGTTTAACTTAACAAAATTTGAATGAAATGTAAAGAAAGCCTTTGCAGAACTGATGGACATTAACAAGCTAACTCCAAAATGAAGATGAAAGTGTAGAGTCAAGAATAACCAAAACAACTTAGGAGAAGACAAGGAAAGGATGCATGTTATCTTCTACACCCAGTCACATTATACAGCTATAACTAAAGAGAGATGATAGTCACTTAGGTATTCACAAGGCCCAGCATTTGGAAACAGATCTGCTTAGAAATGGGACATGGGTGTCATACACATTGGTGGAAAAATGGAGACTACCCAATAAAAGCTGCGGGTTGATAGAACTCTAGCAGATACGTGGCCATGGGTCTGACCTTCATACAAATTATATGAAAAACTATTAAATCAGGACCCTAATTGAGGGCTGGCCAAATAGCTCAGCAGATTAAAGCACCTGCAAGCAGGTGGAGGGGCCGAAGTTTCAATCCCTCGGCCTGCTGTGCTGGCTCTGCCCCTGGGTCACGCTGAGACAGTGACAGAGACTGGGTGTAGCGGTGTGCACCTGTAATCACGGCACTTGGGAGGTTGTAAACAGGAGAATCACTACGAGTGAGACCCTGAACACCCTGTAGACCCTTCCCTAAAATACAAAAATAAATAAAATAAACTTAAGTTACCCTTTATAAAAAAAAAAAAAGAACCCTACTTGATAACACACACACCAAGTAAATTCCAGAAGGATTAAAGTTCTAAGTGAAAAAGGAAATATATTAAAGTGTTCAGAAGAAAAATATAAGATAATATTAAAAAGGGTGGAAAAGAATTGAAGACACAAAACACATAAGGTACAAAAGAACAAGCTACACTATATTAAAATAAATGCAAATGTAAACTTCTGCATCAAAAAATATCCATTACATTGAGAAAATATACCAAAGGAATAGGAACACACATTTATAATGTATGCAATTATAAAGAAATTATATATGGAATACAAAGACCACCCAAATGAATAAGAATGAACCCAACTACCCAATAAGAAACTGTCCACTAGGATTATAGAGGCCAAATAACCAATAAAATCCTTAAAAAGATGCTCGATCTTAGTAGTAATTAGGAAAATGCTCACTAAACTGCTAAAAGATCATTTTCACTAAATAGGATTTGAGTTCATAAGAGAGCATGGTATTCATGATAGACATACTTAACATTAATCAGATAGTTGAAATTGCCAACCATCAACTGGTAAGACACCAACTGGGATTTTCTGCAAACATCACAACATCTCCCCAGTCCCTTTTATGTTTTTATTTTTTGGCAGAACCGGGAATTGAACTCAGGCCCTTCAACTTGCCAGGGAAGCACTTATTCCACTGAGCCAAAACATCACAACAAACTGAACTAAATACCTATAATCCAGGATGCTTTGTCTCATATTTTAAATGGTCACCAACCTCAAAATAATTATCAAGTGCAGAGATAGCTCAGCGACTAAGCACCTGTTTAGGCAAGCACAGGGACCAGAGGTCAATCTCTGGTACCACATACTACAGTGATCCCATGCCTGGGCACTCTGAGCCAGCCACCAAGACCAGGCATGGTGGCACAGGCCTGTAATCCCAGAGCTGGGGAGGCTGAAAGGAGGAGGATCACTACAAGCCTGAGCTGCACAGTGAGAACCTGTACCAAATACATAAAGAAAACATAATAATTTTCGAAGTCACGCGATACTCCTTTGTGGCAGATCCTTACACAAGAGGACAGCCACGTCTCGGGTCTTTCGGTGTAACAATGCACAGCTGCTGGTCTCACTGCCCACTGGTCCATCTGAAAAAGTTCTGTATCTAGCAAGATGGGCCTGTGTGAGTGTGTGCATGTGTGTGTGTGTGTGTGTGCACGTGCATGTGTGCACCACAGGGAAGAGGAAGCGGCACTGGATATGGCTTACTTGGAGCAGTCTTCGCAAGCAATATTCCCTGTGGTCTCCTTGATGGTGCGCTCAGACACAAACGCCGGATATTCCGTATCACAAGGCTCCAGGGTCTGTTTCAGTTTCTGGGCTGTAGGGAGGTGGGGGGGGGGGAAGGACAAAAGAAGTTTAAAGATACAGTGCACAGGGCTCCGTGCTGCGAATGGTGGCCCTCAAGCCACTCAGAGCTCAGGCAGCCAGGCTTCTGCTGCTCTGTGATTTTTCTAGGCACAGCATAATGCATTATTTTCTAATTAGTCCAGTGATTTCATCTGCCAAGCGACTCTGTAAGCTATAATTCCTCAAGTAGTTGTGTTGGCTTGATCAGCTATCATTTATGTATCACAAGAATTCTTTCTGGATCGGCATCAGTTTCTAACCTCAGGCTCACTTGAACTTAGCAACAACACATATGAAGATCTGAATAAATGTATAAAATATAAGTCATACCAATACCATATTATTTAGGGTGAGACAAAGGTCATGAAGAAATTGCATGGTTTTATTATAGAAAGCAAACTGAAATATGAAATAGTAAAATACGTAATGTCTTTGAAGTACAGCCATGAACCAGATCCTGCTATTATAAAGTTCCTTGTCCAATAATACACTGTGTTGGTTTTAAAGCACTAAATAACCTTGGAATGTGGATGAGCACACAGTAGGCGCTGGGCAATGATTTGGTGGTTGATTGCATTATTTAGATGAGTCATGTCCAGTGGACAAGATCCCAAATCCATGTCTTAGTTTTCATTTTTCTGCACTGGAGATAATAATGTTCTCTCAGAGCTGAATGCAAGGAGGAGATGAAACATTGCTTGCTGAGTACGAAGGTACACACTCGGGACACGGAGAGTGCTGAGGAATGTCAGGTAGTAGCAACAGTAATGACAACCGAAAGTGCACAAGCATTTTAATGAAGCTCTGGGACAGTAAAATGACAGTGATGGTTAGTACAGCACAGTGGATAAGGGTGAGGGGCTTCGTGGAAGAGAAGTTGAGAGAACAAATGCCTACTCCTCTGCTTTTAGCTAATCCTCAGTATTCTCACCTGTAAGATAGGGATGCCAGTGGGGGGGAGGGGTGCTTCACATGATGTCTACTCTAACATTTTCCTAGTAAAAGCTTGTAGATTCTAATACCCAAATTCTTTATAAAGTCTCTAACTGGTGTACATAAAGAAGAAAAAGAAAAAGAATGTATGTTCAATTCCAATAAAGGATTTCAACACAGTGATTGGTGAAACATACTCTGTCAAATTATATGTGTCTTGTTAGATGGCGGAAGTATTGTAAACTGTCCCCCAGGGTTATTGTGGACTCTAACAGGTCCATGTAACCACCCACAAAACAACTCTTCCAAACAACCATGACCCGGAAGTTATCCTTTAACAGTTTGTATCCCAACATAATGGTTTCTTAGCATATGATTTTTTTGAGCTATAGTTCTTTGGAGGAAATGAGGGTCTCAAAATGTAATGCATTGCAAATTTTTCTTATTTAGAACAAAAGGAAGCAGGCTCTCCAGGTTTTCTAGAAAGACAGATGATTTTAGGAACTGGTCACTGGCACGGAGGGAAGAAGTCACCCCTGGAACCTCATACGATTACTCTGAGGAATAAATGGAGAAATGTGCTTGAAAGCTTTAACAGCAAAGGACTCACACCGTTTTGTTTTTTTTTGTTTTTTTTTGTTTTACTCCTGCACACACAGGTGAACCCAGATCCTTCACAAACTCCTGGAGTGATTGTTACCATCAGCGATGTCTCAGAAGCTGGGCCACATGTTTAGTAGCTAAAAGCATAAATTCTAAGAGCTGTGAATCCTGCCGCTGATGTTTAACACTGATGTTTTTTTAAACATCACACATGTTCTCATCTGCAAAATGGGCATGACAGTACCAAGGTCATGCGATTGAGCACTGAATGAAAGTTGCCAGCTATGCGAGTGCATGCTGTTGCAGCTACTGAGTCCTCTGGTGCCTACGGTACTTCCCAGAGTCCTGACACTACCAATCTTTCTGAGACACTTCTTTTGGGTTAGGAATTTCAAGCAGATAGCTGCTTCTCTGACTCCACTGGTTGTATGGTGTCCATGCTACTATCTTCCTGAAGGGCCAAGTCTTAGAAACACTGCTTCTTTGCCCAGTAGTCCTGCCTCATCGGAGGGTCATTACATGCCTGCTGAGCACAGCCACGAGTCTCCAGAATGGTGTTTTTCACCAAGCAAATACAATAGACACGAAATGTAAGAGCTCCCAGAACAAGCTGCTGGTCCTTCTGATAGGAAGATGGCTGGCTCTGTCTTAGGCTTTACACCACCTTGAGGGTTACCTGGTAGGAGCCCCATTCTCCTCCCAGATCTTTTTCAATGCCTATTTGCATGCAGGATGTGTTTGCATGATATTAAGAAGTCTTTACAATCTTTAGTTTCTATTTCTCTTTTTTTCTTTTGGTTCTCTCCTTTTAGCTTGGGGAGGTGAGAGACCAACTGCACAGTAGCTACTATACTTGGGGAAGTTTTTTTTTTTTTTATTTTCACGGTGTTTATTCTAACAATTGGCTCATGTGTACAGCAAGTAATTCTGACTTTCAATTTAAGAAGCTTTCTTTTTATATTTAAAGTGTTTGAATTTCAAAATGCAAGTCCATGAAATTGAAATAAAGATTAAGTACAAAGTAGCATGGGTTATAAGCAAATACAGAGTACGCCTGCCATTGGCGTACACAAAAAAACTTGACAGTGTTAACAGCTAAATTTATTAAGAAATCACTGTGTGCCAGCTGTTATTCTGCCTTGTTCATATTACTTTACTGAGTAGCAATATATGACAACATTGGCAAGTAGATGAGGTATAATTATTTTTGCTTGCAAATACTAAGTGAAGACCAAAGGATTATATTGTCTAAATTTATCCAGTAGGTATGTGGCACAGTCCACAATTTAGAATGTGAGCCATCTAGCCCCAGTTCTTGGACGTTGCAGTGCTTTGTGAAGTTGGGCCAACAGCAAGTATCAGAAAAGGGCTTTGAGGGGCCAGGAACATGGCTCAGTAGAATAAGCATTTGCCTGGTAAGTACAAGGACCTAAGTTCAATCCCCAGTTCCACCAAAAAAGAGAAAAAGGAAAGAAAAAAGGGCTTTGGGACAGGCAGCAAGAAGAAGCAAGCATGGTTTAAATGAGCCTGATAATTTCTCCATCCCTAATTCTAATCGTGTAGGCCTGGTTAGAATGGATAGAGTCCAGCATGCTCAGTGGCAAGACTCCTCCGGCTCTGATCCTTTCTGGAGCTGAAATTCTTTTTCCTTGGATAGCTGTGGGGTGCTTGTGTTGATACAGTGATAAGCCACTGAGTCTACGAGGGGTGTGACTGCAGATCGGCCGGAAGCTGCTTGGTGTGCTTCTGGGAAACAAGGCATCATACAGAGCCATGGACACACTTAATCCAGGTCACACAAACCTCTCTTTGTCTAGAATACACCCTACCTATTTACCAGCACTACTGGCAACCAATATCCCAGCTTCTCACAATCTATAGACTACTGTCTTAATTCTAGGCATTCAGAACTCAACAATGCTACCAATGCATGTACATAAGATTCACGGTGCTCACTAGGCTAGATCCTTCTTTTGCCATAAAGGACAACTGAGGTTCAGAAAGCAGGCACAGCCTGCCTGAGCCCTCGGAGAAAACATAAAACTCACTATCATCACTTCTTGTTTGGGTTACTGGGGACCGAATATGGGGCTTACACATGCTAGGCAAGAGCTCCGTCACTGAGCTACCAGCCTCCAGCCCACAGTCGTTATGTGCCTGACCAGTAGATTCACTGAGCATTCGCTAGACAGCACGTGCTGTGTGAGGCTGGCTGTATGACCGCAGCCCTCACCGATGCGCAGGGAGCAAGGCTCTGCTCATCCCCCCCCGCTTTGCAGATGAAGCAGCTAAAGCTCAGGGACATGAACATGCTCGCCTGAGAGCTGCCACGAGTGGGAGGACCACATGTGCGCCTGCACTGTCACATCCCGGAGCCAAGGCTCTTGTGCCTCCCACCCCACTTGTGCTACATGTGTACCGCTAAAGTCACCACGACCTATCACTCACTCACAACGAGGCACCCAGTGCAGCATGCACACAATGGAATTTCTTTAATTCTGCCTTAGCAACAAACGTCCCTGATGAGAATAACTAACTTGGGTTCACAGTAATTATGTGCCGACAATTGGGAATGAATAGATTTGCTGTTTGAAAAGCTTTCCTCTTCTTTTGTTTCTGAGAGTGCATCCCCATTCATAACCGGGTGTCGGAAAACCGTGTTCCCTTTGTGCAACTTCTTCAAAATTATGCCTTTGTGATAATCAAGCAGAAAGGGGCTTCCACAGTCCCCTTCATTAAGGAAATGAAGCAGATAAACAGTGTAATTATGGATTCCATTTTTAGCTAAAACATAGATGTGTGCCTCAGCTCTGGGTCTTTAGTGAGAGAATAGTAAATTTAGAAGGAAGAAGCCTTGCAAGTCAATATTCTGGGGTCTGAAAATTTTCCCTCCTGACACTGGCTTTGGGGTTTATGTTTATCTTGTTTTGGTGTATATATAGTTTGTATTCTGGGTTATATTTTGCTATACTATTTAATATTATAGGGTTTTTGTGATAGGTGCTGGTGGGGAGGGTATAAGTAGAACAATCTTGCACAGTGTTGCCTGGGTCTGACCCCTGAGCTGAAGTGACAATCTTGTCTCAAGTTCCCGAGTAGCTGGGACCCTAGGTATCCGTCACTGCACCCAGCTATGTGAGCAGCTCTTATTTCATTAAAGGTTTATAGAAATGGTGCCTAGGCCTCCTGTAGTGTATTTTTGAATACCCTGAGCCTTAGACATTTAAAGCGTTAGCATTATTTGTACTCATAACATCCCTATGGATGAGCGTCGTCTTATAGGACTTTACTCCTGTCCCAGTTTACTTCCTGAGGCAAAATTCTCTGCAGTGAGATGAGGGGTACTTGCTGTCATTGCATACTAGTGCCCACACAGCAGTGACAGTGAAGGGATTACAAACATTCTGCCAAGTGCAAGGACTGTTAGGATATCTATTTGTTCTTTCTTTTTAATATTGTTTATATCCTCCTACCTCAGCCTCCAAAGCACTGCTATGACAGGCACATGCCCCCATGCCTGGCTTGTTAAGCTATTCAATAGGTGAAGATTAAGCACCTATAATGTACCAAATCCCAGTTATATGGTACGAGAGAAGCAACGGTTGGGACCTATCTCCTATTATCAAGACATTCCATCTTAGCATAAAATAAACCGAGGCATGAACAGTGAAAAGATCGCATGTGTCAGCTAAGGCGGGAACAAGAATTTTGTTGGCTAACTTTGTCCGAGACATGGATTCTAAAAGGAAGAAAAAGGGATTGCCCAGGAAACTGGAGAACTTTGATTCATTATTATTAAAATATTTAAAATAATAAGAATCCTAATCTAGTCCCTAGGAGAGCATAAGGGACCCTCCTAGCGAGACACAAGTGCCCAAACTGCTATCCAAACTCAACATATTTATTGCACAGTGCCACACTGCAATTAAAACTAAAAAGTGAGGTTTTAGTTCAGAATGAACAAGTCATGTAGGAATATCATTTGTATCAAAAGAAAAATGAACAACATGTGTGTCATAGGTTTGCCACAACTGCCCTAGGATCTCATGCTAAAAAATTTGAAGAGGAGGCCTGGGGAGATGGCTCAGCAGAATAAGTGCTTCCCTGGCAAGTGCAAAGGCCTGAGCTCAATCCCCAGTTCTGAAAAAAAAAAAAAAAAAAAAAAACATTAAAGGAGGGCAGGCCAGATAGCTCAGCAGATTAGAGTGCCTGTGTGGGCAGATGCAGGAACCACCGTTTGATCCCTGGCTTGCCATGCTAGCCCCGCCCCCAAGGTGTGCTGAGATGCAGACTGAGCCTGGGCATGGAGGCACAGGACTATAATCCCAGTGCTTGGGAGGCTGAAAAAAAGGATGATCACTATAAGTCCAATCTACGTAGTGAAATCCTGTAGACCTTATACTAAATACATAAAATAAAAAAAAATATATTAAAAAAAGAGCGTGATTAAATCTATTAAAAAAAACATAGGACAGAATCTGCCCAAGAAACAGCAGTTGATAGAGCAGGCAGTGCTCTTATGAAGCATTGGTTTCCTGGACAAACACCATGACAGTCTTGCTTGGTATGGTCCTCTCCTTTGTAAGAGATTAATTACTGCTACAGTTTTATGTTCTAGTTGCTGTGGTCAGCACATGACATGATTTATCTCATCACTGCTCACACACACATACACACACACAAACATACCCTGGGAGGTAAATATTGTTCTTCCCCTTGTGTTTACTAGGGCAAAACGCAGCTTTGGAAAGATCAGCTAATTTTTCTAAGGCCAGCCTCCAAGACAGACCCACACTGGTACCGACTTGATTCTACAACTTGTGCCTCTGGTAGTCTCTACTAATCACTCCTCCCATCACTGAAGGCTTTGGAGGAAAGCTAATACCATATTTACATGTTATGAGGGTAGCTGGGAAGGAATAGGGTCTTCACCCACTCAGTTAGGCTGAGACACAGGTGGTGTGTCTGTCTCCCTTAGAGTATTCTGCAGAATTTCCCTGAGCAATGTGTGACCTCAAAGCCCTGGTTAAGACAACAGCTCAAAGAACACACTCAGCCCGGTGGAAGGGAACCCATAGAATTCTGCATCAGCTTGAGCAGAACAGCATAGCCCAGGGTGACTTTGTGCTGACAGAAGTGAAAAGTCATCACTCTGTCCTGGGAAGTTTCATGCATGAGCACGTCCCTGATGAAAAGTAGCCAGGGGTCCCGGGAAACAGAAACCAGTTGCTGCTTACCTTTGGCTGTCATATCAGAGTGCCACCAACTGCAGAGGTTAAATTCCACCAGGAACCTAAACAGATGGTGGGAAAGCCTGATGTTACTTGGTCATCCAGCCCTGGCTTGCGCAGTGAGAGTCTGTGCTATCGAGCACTGCTCTCCTTAGTGAAAGAATAACATCACACTTTGGAGACCTCCAAATGCTGGAATGAGATTCCAATGCATTTCACCCCAGCTTTTATTCTTTTTATGAATGGCTATTTTATTTTATTTTGAGACAGGGTCTCACTATGCAGTTCAGGCTGGCCTTAAGCTCACTTTGTAGCTCAGGCTGGTCTTGAACTCACAACAATCCTCCTGCCTCAGCCTCCTGAGTGCTGGGATTACAGGCCTGCGCCACCATGCCCGGCTTGAATAGCTATTTTAGGGCCAATGAGATAGCTCAATAGACTAAGCACCTGCTTAGGCAAACACAGGGAACAGGGTTTGATCTGTGCGTGCTAAGCTAGTGACTGAGTCTGGGCATAGTGGCACACACCTGTAATCCCAGCTCTGGGGACGCTGAAAACAAGACAATCACTACAAGTCTGAGCTGAATAATGAGGTCCTGTACCAAACACGTAAATGAATGGCTGTTTTTCCAAATACACTAACACAACCCTGAGCCAGGCTTACCTATACTCTAAGACTCCTGGTTGAGGAATATCCTCTGCTTGGGCAGAAACAGTCTTCTAGTTATTGGCTTGTTATATATATGCTTAACCATCTAGTTTGATTCTACAGTCAATAACCAATTTCTAAAGGCCTGCCCTACCTTGTTCAGATATACAAATAGAATATTCTTCTCTTTCAAGACCTTGGTGTATAGTAACGAAGATGGCTTTCGAAACTCATAGTACACCTGAAACTTATTTAACCCTTGTATATATATGGGACAGACACAAATGCATTTGTGTAATAGTATGTCATAATCTGACTTTAGAAAAATGAAAATTTCTGAACAACTCGTAAAAGATGCAAAAATAATATCATCTTCCAAATAAATAGAGATGGATCAAAATCAAGTCATGTATTTTTGAACCTCATGGCTACCACCTATAGCAGCTCCCTGTCAGTTAAAAGCATGCCATTAACTAGCAATGTATTTTGACTGCCTCTTGCAGGTACAGAGACTTTTTCATTTTGAATTTATAAAAACTATTAATATAGGCTTTATTTTAAAAACGATGTCTTGGGAGGCAATGTCTATTTATTGAATCGGAGGGAATCTGCCTTTCAGCATGGTAGGCAATCAGAATGGTAGGAAACCTTCTGGGCAAGGGAATAGTGAGAGAGTTTGCTACAACTTAACCCATCTGACTAACTCTCTTGCCCTTGGAATTCATGCCTTTTGTGTAGCACCATGTTTCTGTAATGTATTCATGGTCTGGAAATCAAGCTTTTCATCTTCAGGCCATTCCAAGTTTGACCTAAGTCACAGAAATATCCAGCATCCTGCACTGAGGACCATGGTTTGACAGGGGAAACAAATCACACGTGAGAAAAGCCCCCAGCCCTAGCTGGTGCCTGTTGGAGCCTCAACTTGTGTACCGGTTGAGACAGCCCAAGTAGCAGTGGACAGCTACGGCAGTGTGTTCTGACCACAGCCCACCCAGGCTGCATGAAAAACAGCCAGACATCTATGTTCAATTTAACAGTAACTACAATAAATAAATTCAGTTTGTGTATTGCAAGCTGTTAGTCTGTTAAACAATGACATAAGAGCATGGGGAGTAATCGTGAATAACTTAATGAGAGACAACTTTCTGGTCTTAATGTTCCATATTTTGAGATATTCAATAAGACTATCTCTCAGAATTATAAATCTAATGGTTACTGAAAGCATTAGAAGTCACAAAATCCCTACTTTATTAATGTAAAACTAGGAAAACAACAATACTTTTCTTGGAAAAAAAAAAAAAAGCAATGGATTGTACTTACAAGACAAGCTCTGTCATTATCCATTTCGCAGCAGAGAGGAAGGTATTATAAGGCTGAAGGGAAGAGTTCAATCCATTAAAAACAATGTATCACACACAGTTTGTAGTTTAACTTCAGTCTTCACAGAAAGACAATGTTATTCTTCTGGAGAGATTGATATCATGTTAGAAAACACTGACACTCTGGCCAAAGGAAGAAAATGGTTGGATATCATATCTCAAAACTAACATTTGAAAACTTTGAACTCCCTGTAGTAAGATGTGATTTACAAGGACAATAAACATGATCTAATACAAGGGTTATCACTGGGAGAAAAAAGGAAGCTCAGGAAACGATGCTTAAACCTTTACTCTCAGCAGGTTAATATTTTGCAGCCCGATGTGAGGGGCTGGAATCATATAACTAATTTTAAATAGTAATTCACAGAGTTTCCTGTTCTACATCACTGGATGTCATTTGTTGAAATCAGCACAGATTGAACACTTGATTTTAAGGCCTTCCATGGATTATGCAGGATTTAACCTGCCTTTTCTCACACATACATTTTTGGACCTGAAAACATGATAACCATGTAAACAGGAGATTGTATCCTCTTAGAAAATCCCCTTTCATCTATAAAAGAAGGCATTGACAGCCTAATCTTCAGTTCAGAATATTTTAATTAGAAAAAGCAGCCAGATTGTTTATTCTGTGATATTTCCTATATGGATAATTCAATTTCCTGAATTCTGGAAAACACCAAGCCTCCCCCATACCCCCATTGGCTGTTTCTGCCTAGGTATGCAAGATATGCAAGTGGTGGGCAGACCCAAGAGATAGGCAGCGACACCAAGCAGTCCTGGGCTCCAGATGTCAGGGCCAGAAAACTCTCAGAACCTGTCGTAGTTGCCTTTATTGCAGAACTGAAGCACAGGCCAAATACTGGTTTCTGAGATGAGTGAGACCTGCTTAATCCTAGCTTCTGAGCATTTTAATTGTAGGAGCTCAAACGGGGAAAGGTAGAACTAGCCACTTTAAGTAAAACAAAAATGAATTTATATTCCCTTAAGCATTCTTAAAACATCCCTACTTTGGGCCAGAAAGTAAATGAGCAGAACAACAAAAACAAAACAAACAAACAAAAAGGACTGGGGTTAGTTCCAGCCCACCCAGACTTCAAACTTGCTCCATCGCTTGTTCTGATTTCACCGAGTGTTGCAACATCAGTCCCTGAATCAGAGGGCCCTGAGCTCCTATCTTGAGGGCCAGATAAGGATGTGAACTGGAACAATTTGCTAAAACCTAATACATCCTTATAGTTCCGTGGTTCTGGGCGTTTCATTTTATGGCCTGAAAAGAATCCTGTGTCTTTATATTTGCTGAGATGGAGAATGAGGGGCAGAAGGAAGAGGACCAATACAAGAATTAGAAGGCTTGGCACAGGGGCAGCTGGCCCTCGGGCCAGGGGAAAGCCTCTCAAGCATTCCCTGCTAGACTGTGGCTCCATGTGTGAGCAAACAGAGGGATTATGTAAATATGGGATTAAAATATTTAAATGCACATTACTACTCAAAAGGATGAAGCTATTGAGGTTTTTAAGCCTAATGATGAAAACATATCTTTGGAGCATTAGAAGCCTGGAAATATTTGTGCTGAATTAGGGAAGCTGAGTTTGGAAAGATAACTGCAGAGTCTCAATAGAAACTGGAATTTTTCAAAAGGTCCAATTCTTAGTTACTGCTCTGAAAATTTCTATCTCTGAATCATTTCTTGTCCTTTCTATACTGAAAGGACAGTTTTTAAATCATTCCCTTTGTAATATCATATTTTTATAGATGTATATATATATTTCTGAAATCACTTCTAATTTTTATATTTGAAATAAGATTTTGGTTTTTAATATTTAAAAAGTCAGACCATTGCAAAGGTTGTACTTATACACCACACACACCTGGACCAGAATGAGGTCTATGCATCTGTTCTGTTATTTATGTATTTTATGTAATTGGTGGCTAAATGTCCATTGTATGTGTCTTTCTTTTAAAGACCAGGTCTCCCTCCATTCCTTTGCCCAGGCTGGCCTCTAACTCAGTCTTCTCTCCTCGGTCTCCCAAGTAGCTAGAATTCCAGGCCAGTGCCACTGTGCCTAGCTCAAACATAGTCAGTTGTTATGTTATGATCTCAGAGTCAATGGCCATCAATGTGAAAGCCAGTTCCTATAGCAACGTGGTGCTGACTGATCTTCAGTTGTGACATCACCAGTGGCACCAGTTCCAGGGAGGTCCCCCTTTCAACACAGCAGCAGCACGAGCAGGGAGAATACCTACTGTAGATACGGGAATGGACTCATCAGGTAAGAGCGCTGCAGTATCCTAAGCCACAGTGATTTCTATCACAATAAGCCAAATTCTCTTCTAACTAACAGTGAGTGACTTGACAAAAATTTCCACTTTGCCATCCTTCAAAAGGGGGCTACTGCTTCAATCCACGGAAGACTTAGGATCCATGCTTCTTTTATATAATCATCAAGTGTAGGTTGAGACAGAAGTAGTCTTTTTTAATAAGTGAAGTCAGGTAACACTTTGAAACAAGGATGGTTTTGAAAACAGATAGACTTGGTTATCCTAAGGAGGGATATAGGGTCACACAGATAAAGACAGCAACGTGTGGCTGTTTTCTGAGCCACAACACCATACTCACATCCAGGAGCCCGTGGGCGCTGTCGCTGCTCTCCTTGTTGGCTCTGCACATGGCTTGGTAGTCATAAAGGGTGATTCTGCGGGAGAAGATGGACAGAAGCTTGGCAAAAGGAGAAGACATGGAGACGACAGCTGCCACTGTCAGCAGGCAGAGCCAGCCCAGCCTTCGAGCATAACAGCCACAGCAGAGTGTAAGCCTGCCGAGGTATGAGTGGCGTGTGCAGAACATGGCAGAACCCGCAGCTAGAGACAGTCATGTCCCCACATGGAACTTAAAGAACAGAGAGAATGAAGGTATCAGGAAGAGCCAGGTGACACAAGAAGCCCCTTTCTTAATGAGGTCTAAAAGGATGGCTCACAGGGATTGAGACAGTCCAAGGGGAATACACTGATGTGAACTAGATTTGGGCCCTTGGATAGAATCATGATGGATGAGGCCTTGGAGAGGCCAATTTGGGTTAAAAAATAGCAAGAACATCTGGTTTTCTCAAACAGTAGGAAATAGGCCTGGAATGAGAAAGTCCTGCGTTTGGACGATTTCTGAGGAGCCAGCGGGTCCACTGCATGTACAGCGGTGCCCTGGCGCACATCATGAATTGGTTCTGGGAGCGGCAAGGGGGAGCAAAAGCAATGGGCATCAGATTGTTTGCCCTGGCAAGGGTAGCAAGTTCTAGCTTGCATGTGTAGACCAAGCAGGTAACAACTCCTAGGACAAAATTGCTGCCCCCAGATGTATGAAGCTAGATGAACTTCAAAGTAGAGTACCGAGGTGTGCCTGTAATCTCCATCCGCACCCCACCCCACCCCACACGCTGTCACCACAACAGACAATGGTGTTTTACTGCTAAAGCAGTGAAGCTCATGAGACAAGAAAGCAGACTTTTTAAAATCCGTTGGTGATAAAACTGTCACTGTCATCCCAACTGTAGTCTTTATGCAACGGCAAAAATGTTTTCCTCTATCACTGAGGTATTTTAATTCTCTATCATTGCTTTACAATGTAAATAAGAATGGGAGTTTTGGATGCATTTACAACATTTATATAGAGCAAGGCTCATTCCATATCCAGACGTTGTAGCCAAAGGAGACCCCTTTCAACTACCCATCTCCACCTCATCTTTCTTCCTGCCATTCCAGCAGAGTCACCTAAGAACAAGCCTGACTTAGAAGCTGTCAAACAAAATTTTAAATGGTTTCATACAAGTGCTGCTTAAAGAATCTCATCCATCTGCATGAGATTCTTCCCAAAGGAATTTTCTAGAAGAGCGCAGTACTTAATGCTGAGTGTCCTTATCATGCTGCTAAGAAAGAACACTAAAATAAAGGTTCCCTGTGAGAAGACCTGTAGGGCTTGTCTTAGGCTTATGCCTAGCAGGTAGCAAGATGTTCTGCGTAGTACAGGGATTCGGTTTTCAGAGGCGGAATGTGTGAATGATTGCCTCATTGTGCACATTGTGAATAAGTGGTGACAGAACTGAGACCAAAGAGGCTAACAGCAAATCGCAATGTGAAAGTGGTCCTGTCCAGAACATAAGATGGCACAAGGTTAAATGCAGCCCACCTATGGGTGCGTTTGACCAAATGGAAGCCAGCATAACATAGCAGCATACAGCATTTCTTGGGTGACAAAGACCAATTCCAGTAGTCACACAATCTCCTATCTGGTCCCCAAAGCCCCTCCTTCTTCAAAATGGTTCTTCTTCCTTATCCTCTGGCTTTCTTCCTAATGCCAATACAAGCAAGAAACTTTGCTTATGAAAACAGATATAAAGATTGTGTACTGATCAAGCATTAGAGTTGGTGCCACCCCTACACAGATTTCTTCCCAACGACACAGATGTGACACTGCCCCAGATAGGCAACTGCAGACACAGAGGACAACTCTAAGAGGGGGTCCTTGCCTGGCACATGCTGCCACTGTTCTCATCCTTGCCAAGAAGGCTTCTTCTGCAGGCACCCCTGCAAAGCAGGCTAGGCTGTGACTGGAGTTGACAGTGGCTTATCCTCTTCCTGCTGTCTGTATGGCTACACTTGCACCAGAGTTCGCTGACAGGAACGTGAAGCTAAGAGGGGGAACCTGTGCTTGGAGGGCTGCAGACTGGGATGAAGGAGGCTTTTGAGTTTTGAAAGTGGATCTGATACACTCGCAGGGTGCAGGCTTCACTTCCTTCCTAACTCATAGAGATGATCTGAGCCCTAAATAAGCAGGTGAATGGACACACACTGAAATATGCCACTAAGTATTCTGGTCTTGTTGAGATGTCTATGACAGAAGGCCTGCTTCAACTCTTTGTTAAGAGTGTAGGCTTTTAATGCAGCCCTATTTCTAGCAGTATGACAACATGACAGCAATGTGACGCAATGATTAAAAGTTTTGAACTTAACACCTAGGGTCAAATTGTAACTTGTCCATATATACCATGTTTTGTTTTTTTCCAACTTTCTTAGGGAAAAAATGAGCTACCTATTTACGAAGTGGGGAGCATCAGAGCTCACCTAGATGGTGCCGTGAGGATGAAAGGAAGTCATCTGCATGCTGCAGTTAGACAGTGTCTGGCACTTAACAGAAGGCAGGGCTGCAGCTGCTGTTATCATCATTAGGGTAGTTTTCATTGCCACTATTAATTAATGACATGGTGTTAAATGCAGTGGGAACCAATCCAGGCTTTACCCAGCTGGCTGGAAGATGGACAGCTCTCCTGTTTTCTTAGCTCATTGGCACATGAAACGAGGAGTGAAATCCATGCATATTACTGCAAGCCAAGGCCTATTGAGAAGCTGTGAGGGGTCGTTAGGTGATGCCCCAAGAACTTCTGGCCCTGGGCTCCTAGCCAAAGACCACGGTAACTACAGCTGATGTCTGCTGAACTCTACATAACCATTGTAAGCAAAGCACTCATTTAAGCACATCCTTATAAGACAGATTCTAATCATCCTCATTTTCCAGAGGAGTAAACCAAATCTCAGCCACTCAAATAATGTGCCCAAGTTTACCCAGCTAATCCTAGTAACCACACTTGCTTGGGAGAGGCGCAAGCTGAATTAATCTCAGTTCCATTTTTGTTCAGAAGCAAAGCCTCAGAGATTCTCAGCAATGCTTACACTTCAGACCTGTGCCCTATTCCAGGGTCTGATTGGAATGGATCCCCAGGAAGTGCTGCTTAGGTAAGGTCTCCTAATAACCAATATCCAGAATCAAGTTGTGTCTGAAGCCAGGGAAACACCCAGGAGTCTCCTGGATGGCACGGACCAAGTGGTTCACAAGATCAGCTGGCTAGGCTCCAAGTATCCTTTGCCATGGTAACCACCGAGATGGACAGGTGGCAGGAACCTCAGGATTCTCGTGGATCAGTTCCAAAATTTAAGCTGACCCGCTGGGGCCAAATTAAATTTCTTAGGAGCAGTGTTTAGCTCAGAGCCTCTTCCTTTTATTTTTCAGAAGAGTCTGACCCTATTGCCCTTGAGAAGGTTACAAAGCGAGACTTCCCTGTCTTTTCCACAAGTAGATAGCTCTAAATAGATGGTGCAGAGCCTTCCAGATTATTACCCTTTTTGAAGTGACTCTGTTACGGTTTTAAATAACTCCATTCTGTGGCTACCTGTATCCTGTTCAGCTGATTATAGTTAAGGAACATGATAATTGCCTGCTTTCATTCAGCTCTAAAATAAGCCTGAGAATTATGCTCGGCCCGAGACTCACAGCAAGAATTTATTCCATTACAGATAACGTGCCCTAATCCCCGTAACATCACCACCAGACCACTTCAGCGGGCCTGCAGCCCAAGACCTCGTCGTGAGCATCCTTGCCAGGCTCCCCAGGCAGAGCTCCTTGACATTTTGACAGAAGGCAAATTTGGTCTCTGAAGCAGAAGCACAAAACAACACAAACAAAGACTTTAGCCCTGTGACCCTGGGCTGGGTAAAACCTCCAGTGTCAGGGCCCATGGCATTAAGACTTGTGCATAATTGATTTGCTGATAGCTTTCTTTTACAACTAGATAAAAACTGCAACTAAAAAATATATATATAGATTAGTTTTTTCTAAGAATTACCAGGTTGATTTCAAAGTTGTAAGCTCAGTTCATTTATACTGGTTACCAACGGTGATGGCTAGCCATCAACACTTATTAAACACCTACTGTTTTCCATGAGGCCAGATAATTTACCTACAATGATTCATTAAATAAGCTTACTTTGGCTATAGGATTAGCCTAAAATCAATCTTAGAATAAGTTAATATTTGCTAATACACCTCCAGAAACAGAGCCAGGGAGCATTTGACATAAAGACCCATCTTGGGACGTAATTAAGCCATTCTGAACTCTGAGAAGCAAAATGACTCACTAAGGTTTCATTTAGAAATATGTGTTCTTTGTTGAGCTATAAAATATGTCCTCTGGGGGCAGCTTTAATTGCAAGTGCAAGGGCACAGAGCAGGAATATAGGAAATTCCTAACAAAGGGAGTGTCGCCATGGGACGCCCTAACTCATACTTACATCTCGGAAGCCCAGCTTGTGGACAGCACGGCTGTTGACATAACTGTGAACAGAAGACGCCTTCTCTCCTGCTTGCCTGAGCCCTATTCCACAGTAGCTTCTCCCAGGCACAGCGCAGTATCTGCTGATCAGCAGGGCAGGATGCCTCTAATGCCTCTGAACTGACCTCCCCCAGCCTCACCCCCTTTGAATCTTCTCACCAGAAATCACTAAAAACCAATTTAGATAATGGGCGTCCATTGTTGGCAGGTGGCTCTGCAGCTCAGGTGCTCAGCATGCTGGGGCCACTCTGGAGCACCAGATGGAAACCATAATGAGACTTCTTGCATCACATCAAACCAAAGCAGCACCGGAGCAATACCTTCTGTTGTCAGTGATAATTTTTTTAAAAATCCATAGATAATAATGTCATCTACCTCCCAGGCAATACCAATAAGAATTTTTTTTTTTTTTTTTTTTTTTTTTTTTTTTTTTTTGCCAGAAATGTTGGCATTATCTCTAAGGTCAGGGAGATGAGTACATTTAATAGGATAGAAAATGCAGGCTCTGAAAGGTGAAGTCATGGTCCAGGGCAGGACCACATGAAGAAGCATCATGGGTGTGTTACCTACCAGTCCAGCCTCTTACTTCAGTTGTTATGGTGTGTTGCTGTGAAGCTCCGACTCAGGAGTTCCATGATACCAGGTGTGCCTCTTACTACTGCAACCCCAGTCCTTTGCATGCTTTAAAGCTGCACCTTGCAAGCATGTCTTAAACATGGATTTCCAAGAGATATCTTGCCTCCTAAAGAATCTCCTGGGGATGGGGCCACATCAGAAAGATCTAGAGACGATGATATAATCTTAATTCCTAAGGACAGCTGTGAGCATGTACCTTGCCATTTGCTTAACACGAGGACTAGCAATTCCTGGCCACCATCTAGAATCACCTGGAGGACTTTAAAAGATTTTTATCTATGTGGCTGTCTGAGCATCACTTCATCGCCCCAGAGCTTCCCTTGTCTGGGTTGAAGACTGGGTGCAAGTTCCTTTTTAAGTCCCTCGTGGAATGGTAATGGGAGCAAAACACTCCCTTTGCATTTCCTTGTGGACTGGCTTCTACCCGTCCCTGTTTGACTGTCAATGCCTTGTAGGCATGAACCGGACTCTATCACTAAACAATACCCCACTCTGGTCAAATTTAGAGGCGCTTCTTTGACTTATGAAATACTAGGTGCCACGTGTAAACCTAAAGGACAAATAGCTTCCTGTCCTACTGGATAGCAGATCTGATTTAACAAGCAAGAACCAAGAGAGTCTTCTGCAGACGCTTGACCTTGAGAGTTCAGCAACCTCCCAGCTCCTCAGCAGGGCCTGTCTCCATGCAAAAGGGAGCATTGCTGTCCCAGCCATGTTTGCGTTGCTATGTACCAAAGTCATGGTGTGTCGTGTTAGTGCAGCTAGCCGCTCACTTGTCTGCCCAGTCACCTGGACCTTCCATGAAAACTAGCTTTGTTTTGCAGGGGCAAATGGAATCACAGGTTATTCCACGTAGAAAATATAAGATTTCCTTTGTGTCTTGCAGTAGGCCATAGAAGGAAACAGCTGGCTTCTGCTTTAGGAATCAGTTCATGGCAGATCCACTGGAGACCAGAAACTTGGCTACCGCAGAGCCTCCCAAGGCTCTGTATGTTCATAAAACCGCATCTATATTTTGTGACAAGCACACCAAAATACTGCTAGCAGTACGCCTAGAGCCACGCAGACACACCCCTGAGGTTTGGTAAGTGGCAGCACCTGGGGAGCGCAGGGGTTGCTGTCAGCAGAAAGAACCTCCAAGAGCTGTACTGAGCATGTCCACTCTCCTGGTCTGGGGTCAGGCAGGCACACAGTCAAGACTTAGACGGTGGCTTTGACCATGTGTGCTTTGGCACTGCCTTGGGCTTGTGATGTAGCAGAGAGACTAGGAGATGTGAGTACAGCACCATCTCCTGAGGATTTCTGGGGTGGATACCACAGGAAGTCAGAGTACTCACAGGCTTTGAAGTAAACTAGGACATGCCGGAGATGAAGGGGGGACTCCCAGTGTCTGTTCTCTCCTCTGGCAAGTAGAACTCTCACTTTTCAATATGTACATTTCCCACGTTCCTCTGCAGTGAGGCAAGCCAATTTACTTAAGCAGAAGTATTGTGCTAGAGACTGCTTAATACATTTATAAACTGATTAAAATACATTTTAATGGAGAAAATATTTGGCCTTTTAGTATTGCAGATTTCTTTGAATTCTACTTCTGGCCAGGGCTGCAGATGATAGCTGAAGTTGGTGGCTACTCAAGATTATTAAGTAGCCGGGCATGGTGGCGCATGCCTGTAATCCCAGCACTTGGGAGGCTGAGGCAGGAGGATTGTTGTGAGTTCGAGACCAGCCTGAGCTACAAAGTGAGCTCAAGGCCAGCCTGAACTGCATAGGAAGACCTTGTCTCAAAAAGACAAAAAAAAAAAAAAAAAAAAAAGATTATTAAGTAACCTTGGATTTAAAAGCCAACTAGCGGAAAGATAGATAAAAAGTTGTGGTACTGGCTCTATAATGACATGTTAGGCTCCCAAATTAGAATTTTCAAACTTCCTTCACTTAACAAGGAAGTTTTTCCTTCACTATGTTCTTTAATTCTTTATGATTTAGGATTTTTCTATAATTTGTAGCACAACCAAGTCCTAACTGATATACTGGTTACCATGTTTTGTTTTTATTAATTTTATTGGCAAACAAATAGCAATGGGACAGTAGCAAAACCGATTAGTAAGACAGTTTCAATAATTAATACATTGCATATTGTTGTCTTCATAGTGGTTATTCATAGCACAAGATACAGACGTTATATCCTGTCCAAACACTATTACTACAAATCTTTCTTCTCCTTGAATTAAGAGAAAGTAGCTATTTATCTATCCTAACTATTTTGTATATACAGAGAAAAAAATGGTCCTTTATTTATATCCCCTTTTTTGTTTAGTTTATCAGAGATGGGTATTCCATTGCCATATAAACATTGTAGGTGCATGAATTCAGCAAAATAAGTTAGTGAGGACTCAGGACATAAGAGAACCTGAACCATAACATCCTGTAACTCAGTTGTGTCCCAAATTTTTTGATCAAGGAGATTCTGGGGCCACACAAGAAAGTGATTGACGATGTAGGGTGTGCCTAAGGAGTGTCACATGGAGAGAAACATTTTCTCAAGTTTTCACAGAGAGCAAAGTGGTCAAGCAATGGCCGTGACTCATCCACATGGATGACACTGACAAAAGATCTACAAACTGCTGTGCAGGGTTTCAGGATAAATCTTGAGGGGATTTGGTTGATTTTGTCAGATACAAAAGTTATATTTCCTATTATCCAGGTTTTGCTTTATCTTGGTCTTAACCATCCAGCAGAAAAGTATAAAACCGAGGTATAAAAAGTAAAGTCATATTAGTATGCTGAGCTATAAAAGGCTCAAGTCAACAACTTCTGACATTGCCAGTCCTATGGATAACCCACTACTATTATGGACTACTGGACTAGATTGGATTATTTTGGTTACCAAGTTTAATTGCAAGACTTTCTTTGCCAATCTTGAGGAAGAACAAATGTGAATGTGTAAAAATCTTTTTGTAAAATATTTTAGTCTGCTCTAAATATGGACAAAGAATAGCAGTGATTAGGTGGACATGTTCTGGAATTTGAGAGGCATGAGTTCAAATTCCAGCTCCCTGGCTCCTTTTTGTAGGTAAACTTGACGAGTTATTGAAATGCTTGGAGCTCTCACTTTGGAGTTTCTTGTCAAATGGCAATACAATAGTAGTTGCTTCCTAAAGTTTCTGTGGGGGTTAATTAAGGCAATACACTTTAACTGCTTGGGGTAATGCTTTGCCTTAGTTAGTTTTCAATTAATGAGATGGGCCACCATCATGGTAAAGATGAGAGCGGTAATTGGGATTCTTGAGTAGTAGCTTTAAAATTTCCCAGAATAGTCCAGTGAGGTCTCCAAGCTTCTACAGCTCAGAAAGTGCATCCCCGAGGCACCCTTGTTTAAGCCAAGCTGTCCCCCTGTTCTCCTTCACAGCACCCCTGACAAAGCATACTGGGGTAGACACAGATGGGTTGATGGGAAGCCAGCAAGCCAGGATATTCATTGCCGCAGGCTTCCTTCAGGGGATGGTGGCTTGAAGGACAGCAGCTCTGGACACATAACAGATCTCTCCTTCAACACCCTTTGGCCAACAAGACCAGGTCATGTGCTGAGACGTAGTTGCTTACCAAAGTTGGGATGGCTCCCTGTCTCCTGCATACACAGGGCTTGGAAGAGTCTAGGTCTTAATTCAATGTTTGGAAAGCCGATTCAGACAGTAGAAGGTTCTACCGCAGCAGAGTCCACACAACTCAATCATGTGAATAAACGTGTGGGGCAGAGTGACCAAGGCATGTGCCACATGCCACGGGGAAAATAGGGACATGGGATAAATATGGATACGGGTGAAAAAAGCCTCAAGCATGCGGCACTAAGCACACACACACAAAATCCAAAACAACAACAACAAAACCATACAGATATAAACAAGGACAGAGAGTAATATATATATATATACATATATATATATATATAGAGAGAGAGAGAGAGAGACAGAGACAGAGAGACAGAGACAGAGACAGAGAGAGAGAGAGAAAGTACACAATAGCTAAGAGAGATAGGCCCTGTTGGTATCTCCAAAGCAAAAGCAAACACAAAAATGAATTATTATTGAGCAGCCTATGTCCCTCCAATCCAAAGGCCAGGTGTGTGGAGCTGACCTCCATGCCTTCCCACATAATTAGATATACAAAGAACCAAATATATCAAAAGATATAGAAAGAAAGACCATCTGGCCTTTCCCAGAAACCACATGAACATTTGGGAAAAGTAAGACCCCAGGGCAAATCGCAAATTCATGATATTTGATAAAAAGCAATAGCCCTGTTTTATCCTTCAGTGGGGATTTATTTCTTTACCTGTTTTATGAAGGCTATTGATTTTTTCTTGGGGCTTGCAGTGAATCCATTTCAGTGACTCCTTACATCTCCCTGATATGCATATCCTAAAAGTCACACTTGTCTCCCTTATCTAACAAACGGCACCTTGTATGCAAGCAAGGGTCCTGCTCTGGTGTGTGAACTCGGAGCCATTGCGCTCAGGGAGAAAGGAAAGAGGTGCAATGGGGAGAGGGTGAAAGCTCACTGTTTGCCCAGTAATCTGCTGCATCTTGCTATATAGTGGCTGTCCTTCCTGAATGAAACTCTATTTTGCTCTTGATGTGCATATCCTTTGTGTTTTGTTCTAGTATTTGTGGTACCAGAGAGTGCTAGGAAAGAGCAACCTTCGAGTGCAAAGGCGACCCCCATAGATCACTGCCTAAGAGACTGATGCAGGTCCCCAAAGATAAGCTAAAAATCAGACCCCATAGAGACAGGCTGGGGGCTCTTCTGTCTAAGAAGGAATCTATTCAGACTTTTTGGTTTATTTGCTTGAAAGTCTGTCTGTAAGTGGAGGAAACAGCAAAGGTAGATGTTCTGGATTTCAGGAATGCCATTTTCAAGTCAACAATTTGTGCTACAGTCCACATGCCAGCTCTCTGTGTCCTGTCAGAATTCTCTATAGTGACAAGCGAAGATGTATAGACAGGAGGCTCAGCTTCCGGGCCACAGAGGACAGACTGTAACATGTGTATCTTGAAGCTTGGAACACATTAGTTATGCATTGAATCCTTACTTGTAGGTGGATGAATATTTTTTCAGTCTGATTTTGCTACAGAGAGAAGTGTAGGGACTTCAGGCTGCCAAAATTGTGCAAATTCTAAGCAGGCAACAGCTACAGTGGAACCCAAGAGTTTAATATTATTCAACCCCACCTGCACATAAGAATCACTTGGATTTCTATAAAGAGCACCAGGACCTTGGTTCTTTCCTAGGCCAATTTTTAATTGCCCCCTTCAGAGATGTTAATTCACAACAGTGTCCAGGCCCACTGAGATAACTGTTGTGTAGCCGTCCATTTGGGGAGTCATTAGTGATAAAATGAAGCAGGAGAAAAGGAACAAAAAGATCTTAGACATTCAGAACTCTTCCTCAAGTATAACTTTCCCTCCTGTTTGCACAGTTTTGAAGTTTGAAAGCATTTTCAGATATCTTATAACTAACTCTCAAGAAATTCAGCAAGGCTCCGATCCTAGCAAAGTAACTTAGGCTCAGAAAGGCCAAGAATCTGTCCCAAGACACACAGCTTCAAATTTGGTCATATTTCAGATCCAGAGCTGCATCCCATCAGGAGCTTGAGGCACCTTCCTGTGACTGGCTATGCATTTTTTTTCCTGGATATTTGATAACACTGAATTTGCATCCCTGGAGGTAAGGAGAAAACAAAGGAGGAATAAATACATAGAACCAAAGAATTTTAAAACTACACTATTCTCTTAGTAGTTATGAGAGAGAAAATGTCACCGCTCATATCACAGTGAAGTCTGGGATAAATGATTGCAAGGCTTTCATTGGTCATGAACAGGAATGGAAAAGGAAAATAGCTGGAAGCAATCCCCCACCCCCCAGTAAGTCTCTGTTTACAGCACCCTCTCACTTGGGGTGATAGAAATATAGACACATTCAATGTTCTCTGATTAGAACAGAAACAACTGACTAGGCACATGGCATCTCAGGAGGAAAACAAGTGAAGCTTGAGGACATGGGCTTGGCCTAAGGGTGTGACAACTTCAACTGAAAGAAATCTGGGCAATCTTATCTCTCCGCCAGCCTCCTATCCAGGAGACTGCGGTCATGAAGATGAAACCTGGCTGAGTCAGCAGCTTCCTCAGTCAAGCATCACATGTCCATGTGGCTTACGGGGTCTCCCACGCAGGCTTGCACAAGTGAGCAGGAAGGGCAAAAGCTGGAGAATTATCTCTGGGCTCAGACTGGGGGTGTAGGCATCCAGCTCTGCTGAATAGAGAAGCAGCGTGAGTTGCTAATCTTTCTAAGCCTTAGTGCTTCCATCTGTAAAGGGGGTATATTTAAATCTAAGACTAGCCTCGTGGACATTACAACCCGCACCATCACACAACCCAGGACTCAGAAGGGCCTGTGATGAAGGGGCAGTGGTCACACCAGCCTGTGGTCTTGGAAATCTGGGAGGCTGGGGGAGAGGGACAGCAAGTTTGAGCCCATATGTCAAAAGAGAAAAGGAAAGAGAAAGAAAGGAAATGCATAAGGGAAAGGAATGGAAGGAAACTGAAAGAAAAGAGAAGAAAAAGGGCCAGGAAGCAGTTGAGTGTGAGGACCTGGGTTCAATGCCCACTTCTACAAAGGAGGGTAGTGCTTGGATTGATATTTTACTGTCAATATCTTAGAATTCTTGTAAGCTTTTAAAAAGAGCCCCAGATGCCAATATTGTGACAACTGGCCTGCCTATCCCTGTCCCTTGGAGGTTTTAGAAGGCCCACAGGAGAGCAGATTCATCTAGAGAGCGGATGGCACTGTCCATGGCAGGTGCTCAGAGGAGGTGGTCAGTTTCTCTTTTCATGCTGCTTTGGGTCTGATTTTGACCCTTGGTACTAAGTCACAGCACCAGTGACTCATGCCAAACTCATTGCTTTCCTTTTCTTTTTCTCTTTTGAGACATGGTTTCAACAAGTGGAGCTCAAACTTGCTATGCTTCTGCCCCAGTCTCCAAGATTTCTGAGACTGCAGGCTGGTGTGACCAAGACCTATGAGGTAAGTGGGGTGGACAGACTCAGGTCAGCCAAGTGACCCAGGGTGAGCAATGTTGCTCTTTAGAATAGCTTTGTGCAGTGCTGTAAGACTTGATCAGAACTGATCAGAATTTCTCCCGAGTTGTTTACTTGTTCATGGGAATCAGTAGGTTTCCTCCCAGGAGGTGCTACAGACTCTGAGAACAGCCACGAGATCACCAGGTAAGAGATCAGAACCATCACAGAAAAGGCCTCCTGTCACATGTAGGCCAATATGACCTCACTTCCCCAGAGAGGCCATGAGGGAGATAGATCAGGGGAAGAGACAATGGGCAGGTGGACGGAGAGAGACACTCTTCTCCTTAGGTTTTTCCAGAGAAGATGATGTGTAAGACTCATCATAAAACTCTTCTCTTTGGGCCAGAATACAAACAAATCAAATCAAGAAACACTGTACCGGTCAACTGGATCAAGATGCTGAGCTAAGAGGTCAGCTTTGAAAACCTATCTGTTCCACCATTGCCAACCATGTCTTTAAAGCAACACAGACCTTGGGTACCCTGTTTTTAGGGCATGGGCTCAGTTTACTCTGACATGTGACTTCCAGCCCCAAAGTGCTGCCAGCTCCTTCTGGCCACCTCCAGATGTTCCTGAAAGGCACATCTTCTCTGAAAAGAAGCACTGCCCACCCTAGGCTCTCAGGAGGAACTGCCTACTGGGAAGAGTCTGCGTCTGATTTCAAGGCCTAGAGTATCCCAAGCACTAGAGACCTGGCACCAGGTGTCACGGGTATGTTAATGAAATAGAAGCATCACCTGGTGCCAGGCAGCAAGTAAAGCCAAGACTGGGGAAAGTTCCATGCCGACCAATAACAGAGCAGCTGCCAGAAAATATTGAGCCCTTAACGCACACCAGGCACCACGTTTAGAATATAAGGCATATCATTATCTCATGGCTTCTGACAGCAACCCACGCAAGGAATTACTGTTACCTTCTATGCGCATACGAGAACTAAAGCTTGGAGACGTAGTTTGACTTATTGAAAACTATGCAGCTAGTAAATGGCAGAGCCAGGACTTGACGTCAGTCTGTCTGACCCCCAAACTCATTGCTTTGTTGGCCCCAGCAAAGGGGGACCTCAGAGAGGTCCAGGATATTCATCAACCAGCTCCTACATGATAGCAGTCACTGTGATGATTGAGTAAAGGCCCTAGCCCTGCCTTTTTCTCACATATGTTGGCTAGTCTTGTAATAAAAGAAAGTTCTAGATTCATGCCAAGCACAATTCACTCCCATTAAAGGGAGACTGGTAGTTTGAAATTCTAATATAACCTTTCTTTTTCTCCCACCAACCCGTTTGAAAGGAATATCCAAGAGGAAAAGGGGGAAAACGCATTTGTTAAAAGAGTTGAAAAATACACTTCCAAATGAGAAACACATGTGTGGTTGTTCTTCCCCCTCCGTCTCTTCCCCCCACCTGGTTGAAAACAAGCTAAAATGATGTAAACGCATACATCCACGCAGAGATAAGAACCACCAGTACAAGCCCTGATGGCAGACAACCCAGAAACTGCTGTAGAAAGCTCAAAGAAGCCATAGAGACCCCACAGCAGTCCAATGCCAGGACCGAGCAGAGTTTTTGAGTAGGAGTACGATAACTGCTGGCAAAGAAGAAAACAATGCCTGAGTTGCTAAGAGAACATCAGGCCGGGGGAGATACGTGTGCTACAGGCAGGCCTGCAAGCAGGCAAGTGTACTGGAGAGGGCAGGAGCGCTGGACTCCTGCCAGTTTCTTGTGTCATTGCTTCTCTCCCTCCTTTCTGCTACAAACAGCTGTGGTCTTTCAAAATTGGGACATCCTTTTTTGAATTCCCTGCTTTCAGCACAGCACTGTAGGTCTTGTTGACTGGCTTCAAAATCTCATCTCTGGGGTGAACACTTCGGAGCCATGCAGCTGCTGGGGAAGGGTAAATCAGGGCCTGTGTGCATGTCCCTTCCTAGTGCCCCAAAGTGATGGGACAGGGCCCGCAGATCACATGTACTGGGAACCCACTCTTATACAAATATGCTAGCTGAAGTCTCACTTATAGAGCTATTGATCTCCCTGGAAGACCAAAGGAAGGAGCAGCACTGACCTTCCCAGAAGCCTTCTCATGGTGTGATGTCCGGGTGACAGCTTCCCTATATTCTGGTGTCTCCAAGACCAGTTCTGGCCCACCCAGGAAGAAGCTGTCCCCATACAAGCATTACTCAGGAGCCGGGATAGTTCTCACAGCTGGGTGAGTAGCTCTTCCCACAGGCACACCTGCGACCTCTGACACCGCCCAGCTTTCCTTTCTTTTTTTATTTTATTTTTATTTTATTTAAGTAAAAATATCAATGACACAGTTTAAGATACCTTGATAAGATGGATTTGATAAATTAATACATTGCAAACTGTTTTCATAATGTTTTGGTATCATAGAAGGTGCATGCATGATATTATACTTACAGACATAGCAGATGTCTCTTATCAGTAAATTAAGAGAGTGTAGCTATTTGCGTATCTTATTTTTTATACCTGAATTACATCAAAGATTCAATAATTAATACTTTCTACCTTGTTATTTTCCTAGTGGTTGTCCCTAGTACTAGAAGCCAACATAATATCATGTTCGACCACCATTAGTGCAAATCTTGCCTCTCATACAATTATGTAGAAGCATGGTGTTATCTATCCCAACTGTACTGTCCATACACACACATCAAGGTTCTTCCTTTCTATACCCCTTCCTTAATCTACACCTGTCAAAGATGGACACTCCATTGTCATTCAACTAATTTAGATGCCTGAACTCGACGACAGAATCCAACACAGTCCAGCATTCCGCAACAATAGTGAAAAGGCAAAGTGAATGGCATATGTTGCAGGATGCCAATCAGCTTTTCTTCTGGATGGTTAACAACCTAAGTTCACCAATCAAAGTTGGAGAAATAGAAGAGCCACAAGGTCAGCCAACATTTTGGCCCTAGCCTTTCAAGTTCAGCGAAGACTCAGGACATAGGAGAACCTGTCTGCAACATCACGAAACTCAGTTGAGCTCCAAATTTTCTGAACAAGGAGATTATGGAGCCACAGAGGAAAGAGATCAAAGTTCTACAGTGTGCCTGGGGAGAGTCACATGGAGAGAAAACTTTCTCCCAGGCTCTCACAGAGAGCAAACTGGTCAAGCATTGGCCATGACTCATCCACATGGATGACACTGACAAAGGATCTACAGAATAAGGTATAGGACTACAAGATAAACCCTGAGGGGACTTCACTGACCTCATAAGAAACAAAAAGTACATGTGTTGGTATATAGGTCTTGCTCTATCTAAGTCTTAACCATCCTGCAGAAAAGCATAAAAATGAAGTATACACTGTGGGGCCATAATAATAAGTTGAACTGTAAATGGCTATGGTCGACAGCTTTCCTTTCAGCAGTGATCTCAACCTTCCCTTCATCAGGAGCAGGTTTTGAGAACTTTCATTGGGTTCTCTAAAATTGTATCAATAAGTCTCCATGTATAATCTTCCACCATAGGGCCAGATTCCTGGGCAACTTCCCTGATTTGTCAGTGAGACAAAGTCATTCCTTTTCAAGCAGGTTAAAGCTTTTCTTACTCTTTACAGTGACTTGCTTAGGCCTCCTGATAGAATCATCACATGGTACAGATTCATACTTCAATACTGGCCTCCAGTAAATTACACATTGGGGGAAAAGGAAATTCATTACGAGCCGAGCTTCTAAGACCTTTCACACTCATAGGCAGGAGAGCATCATATTTCAGGGAGATCTCTCGAAGCATGAAACAGGCCAAAACCAGCCATAGGGTCAGGTCTGGGCTTGCTTCATCTGACCTTGGTTTGTTTTACTTTATTTAGGTAAACTTTTTCAGCAGATTCAGAGGACTATAAAAGTCTTACCTTTTAAAGGAGCCCATTGTCAACAATTTGTGCATCACAGCTCCCTCAACTTCACCAAAAAAGTCTCCTGTCTGTGAGGAAGAAAAGAAGGTAAGTGAGGAAGCGTGGACGAGTGATGGATCCAACCAGCAGAGAACAGATTCGGTCAGTGTCTGGGAACTGACAGGAGCCCCAAGTGGAGCTTTCTGGCTGCTTTCTATAAAAGGGGAAAAGCTGTAATGATCAGCTTCAGGGTCGCAAGGCAAATCAGTGAGCAGATGTGAATGTCCCCACTGTACCCGGGCTGGGGGAGGGTGCGCCACATGTACCAAATGCAGAAATAAAGACGTGCCCATGCCCAAGTGCACACATAGACACATCACGCAGGCACACTGTTAGCCTTGGATGAAGGCTGCAGTAATCTGTACATAATCCCTTGAGATTAAAATGCTACTTCACATGAGAGAATGAGGCTATGAAAAGCTTCCTAGACAGTAATAACCAGAATTTTTATAATTCCTGAATGACCTGTTTAGGAAAATACAAGCAGTCTTCTTTCTCAGCCCTATAAATTTTCTGCAGCTGAGAATATGTCCTTTCTCAGAAATCACTTGCTGAGAAACATTCCCATTGTGTCGACAGGCTGTTAGCATGTTGACCAAGAATCCATCTGTCTGAACCCTTGGGCAGACCCAATGGTCAGTCAGATTTCTAAAGGTCTGCCTCTGTATCTGGGGCTGTCTCCAGGTCACAGACAAAGCTGTAGCCCCTGCAGCTCTAGGCCTGGCTGCTGCCTGATACTTGCAAATGCTGCACAATGTTGAAGGTTTGCAATGAAGGATGCACACCTCTAGGACCCTTATTCTTAGGAGAGTGCTATGCCCTGCAGAAGAGCAAAGCTTCTGGCATTAGCTTTATTCTGCCAACACCCTGGAATGAGCCAGAGTGCAGCGGTAGGCACCCTTCATCTCTGTGTGCACGCTCTGAGGATTTATAGTGTCTGCACATATGGATAGAGAACAGGACAAGAGTCCAAATCAAATATATTCTTTAGGCATTGTATTTTTGTTGTTGTTGTTGTTTTGTATTTTAGGGAAGGGTCTACAGGGTGTTTAGGGTCTCACTACAAGATGAGACCTGTAGTAATCTGCCTGTTTACAGTCTCCCAAGTGCTGGGATTACAGGCGCACACAACCACACCCAGTCTCAATTGCTATCTCAGCATGCTCCAGGGATGGGGCCCACACAGCAGGCCCAGGGATAGAACCCCGAGCCCCTGTGCCTGCTTGTAGATGCTTTAGTCCACTGAGCTACTTGGTCAGCCCTAGGCAATGTATTAACTACACCTCAATTCTACTTCCACAAACAGTGATTCCAACCACACTGCTGAGTCTGTCAGGCCAAGAAGCCTTCAGAAGAATGTCAAGAAAGACAGGAGGAAGGAGGAGGCAACATTTCTCTCACAGTATCAAGTACTTCCTTTTTCAATGGAGGGCAACTGAGAATCTTGCAAACCATGGGCATACACTGCTGATGGGAACGAGAAGGACATTTGTATTTTATGTGTGTAAATAAGCCAGTGTCAGTAGAACTGGTTGTTAGATGAAGAATTATCCTAATTGGGGTGCAGGAAGCCAGACAACATCAAACACGTCCAGGCTGAGCAGGCTGGCAGTCTCCTGGCTCATGCTGTAGGCCTGTTTCCCCCGGTAGACAGAACAGGGAATCCACAGTGGCTGTGATTCCACTACAGTGCTCAGTTCCTGTTTCAATAGTTTGTCAGCAAGTCAGACAGTCGCCCCTGGAAGACACCTGTTCTATCCTTCCCAGAGATCAGGCTCCTTGCTCAGCCCTGTGTAGCTAGGGCAGAAGTGCACAACTTCTTCTCCCAAGAGACTAAGGGGGGTGTTCACTCCAGACATTCATGCATATCGCCATGTCTCTCCCTGCCATGTGGGCATGTCACTCTAGGTCAGTGATGGTGAACCTTCTAGAGCTTTCAGTGATAATAAACATCTGGCTGAGGGATGTGTGCCATAGGTTCACCTCCATTGCCCTCGGTGGGTGCATTGTGCAGCTGCTTGGAAGCTGGTTGCTTTGTGGGGTCATGTGTCCTAATATCTACCGCCTGCCTAGGACCCACTGATGCTCAGGAGGCGATCGTAGGTATAATGTTGAGCTGGCAAGGTGCACTGACGATCTTTCCACATTCTCATGGGTAAGAGAAGAAATGGAAACACAGTTTCTCAAGTACCCCAAAGTCACTGTTTGTACATGAACAAACCAGTAAGCACAAATTCTAAAGCGTCACACTTGAGGTCAATTTATAGAGCAACCTATCATACTGCTCAAGCCGAAAAGAAATTAAATGATTCATAAGGGAGTTCATTATAGAATATTAGCATCATCCAATAGTAGGGTTATGTACAGTGAACAGTCCTCACTTTCCAGAGGCCCAGATGCATTCATCAATGTGCTGTTAGACTCAAAACCAGTTAAGAAAGAAGGCTAGCCCCAGGAACGATCTGTTTTTCCTCCTAAGAATACTTATCATACTGTAGTGCTAAACTTTCCTGTATTCACTTTACTCTAAAATGCTAATAGAACTTTTAATTACAGGAAAAGTTTGAATGCAGAAAATTTGAGTGGGAAAACCTGTTTTACCATTATAATATTACTGACTTCAATTCTTCTTTTGATTGCTAAATATGGTGGACGTTTCTGTGCTCCAACTCAGCTTGCTTGCTTTGTCTTTCTCCATCTGACTTGCACACTACACATGGTTTGACTAAATACAGATTATCATGATTATTATTTTCTATCTTTGGGCCCCTGTATCCAGATGTGAAGATCTCAAGTTAATCTTTGGACTTTAATGACTGACTTTTAAAAAGCAAAAATCAGAAAGAAAACCATAATTGATAACTGTGAGGATTATGTAGGAGTATGTATGTGTCTGTGTGTGTGTGTGTGTGTGTGGGTGAGTGTGTGCACACATGTGTGCATGTAGGTAAAATATTTAAGGGAGAAAATCTCCTTAAAGTTGCCCAAATCCTTCAAGGCCTCTCTACCCTTGAGGGCAAAAACTCTTTATGTGGCACCGACAATTCTGAGGGAGAGAGTTGTGTAAACTGAACATTTAATGAATAAGAGAACAGAGCCTGCTCTCTGCTACCTCCCTAGTGCCCCTGCCTCCGGGAGGTAAGAACTCTTTGGGGCCTGCTTAGATGTAGGCTGTGACATTCTTCAAGAGGTGAAAATAGGACTGTATAATCTCCTGCCCCTTGTACATAGGTTGTTGTTTCCAAGCGCTCTATCAAACACCATAATTGTTCTCTTTGACACAGCATGCTCTAAGCTCCTTCTTTGAAGTCAGTAGGCCTTGGGCACTCACCTGGGTGTAGTCTTCAGACACCAGAATAAATCCATTGTTGTCTATGAGGTAACAGTTCACAGTCTAAAAACCAAACCAAACACAGTTTTCAGTCCACAGACTGCTTTTACACCAAATGACGTACTTTTAACCTGAGAGAAACCCAGTTCTTTGGAAGGCACCCAGATTCAAAGAGTTGCTAGTGCCTGCCTGCCCTGTACGTCAAGGCGATGGCTCAGCAAACCCTAGTGTTGACTCTGCAAAAGGAACAAAAACAAAGCACAAAACAGGCCTTGAGTGACCCAGATTGGGGTAAAAAGAATGCACTCAAACAGTGATGAGTTATAGTTTGCCTTGCTCCTTCTTTATAGGGTCTAAATATTTCCCAAGAATGGCGTTCAGAGGCCAGCAAGCCTGCACTTCTGGTGGCTGAGGCACAGGCTGTTTTGAAAGCAAAACGCCAGCACAATGTCATTACGCTAATGATGTATTAATGAAAACACTGTGTCAGCTCCGAGGACCATCAGGGGACCAGGTAATATTTTTTAATTTGTTCATAGACTGAGGCAGGGGGAAGGGGCAGCCTTCTGTGAAAGGGGCCCCTCAGGCCTCCTAAAAGTTTTCAAACTGAGTTTTTAATTGGGAGCTGGATGTGGGGCATGGCTGTTGGCTTTTGGTAGCTCAGACTTATAAATTGTGGAAAGCAAGGTAAACCCAAGCCTCTGCTTCCCCCACACTCCTTTAATCTGGAGTGAATGATTTGCTACAGGCTAAGTTTTAATTACGGTGCTGTGGAGTTTAAACTTAAGGCTTAATTCTGTCCTTGATGTAACTCGGTTTCTATTTATTGCAGCTTTACATACCGACTGCAACATTTAATTTGTAACGTATCTTTACCCTGAGCTAAATTCCGCCTCGCTCCAGGCCACCACTGGGCTGGTGTTTTCTGAGGTACTTATGCACATGGTTAGTTTTGGTTGGGCACAGAAAGACAGAAGGGAGGTGGTGGAAAAGGCCTGACCTTTATTTCTAGACATTGAGCATGCAGAATTGACAAAATTAGATGCCCTGTAGAACTTCTGTATGAGAGTCAGCTGCACTAGTCCTGGACAGATCTAGATATATTTTCTACATCCTCAGGATCACTGAAATGATTGCACAGAGCTTGTAATGGTGGTCATTGCTTTGTGTAGATTTATATTTAATTTTAATTTAATTAAAATGAAAAACAACTAAAATTTCAGTCAAAAGGCAGTATAAACTACATCTTCAATGTTGAAAATCTACCCTGTGTAGGGGTAATATTTTTGTGCGTGTTCATTATTACAGAACTTATAAGGATTTCAATGAGTGCTAACCCCGTCCACAGGTGATCCTATTAGATGCATTGTATCTGTGTTGATTTGCTTTTTCAGGGGTTCATTTTGCATATTTAGACCCAAAAGCAAAATACATACACATTCCTTTCAAATAATAAAAACAATACAGGAGTGACTCCCACTTTCAGATATTGATGATCCCATTCCTCCCAGCTGTTCAGCAAGTTAAATGTCTACACAGCAATCTCAATCCCTAACTATAAAATGAGTTCTACTCATACATCCCCAACCCATCCGTGATTTTGTTATTAAAGTTAGTCTCACCTTTCGTCAATATCTCTTTGTCTAATACTATAAATACTACAAAATAATGCAGGTATAGGGAAAATAATACAGGTATAGGGAAAATCAATTATGGAAGTCAGTTGAAAATCCTTGAGGAAGAGGCAAGAGCTCACAAAATCCATGACAAGGATGATGGAGAACAACAGCTCCAATCCCACATGAAGCCACTGGCATGTGAAGATTGATCAGTAGTGCAGTCCCATAAAGAAAAGCAAATTGCCATAGGTAAGACATGAGAAACACTCCCAGAGAGAGTGATTCCAAAAGCAAGACAACAGGAAAAGCCCTTAGGAAGCAGGAGAGTGTTCTATTAATATGTGGCTGCCCTTGTGATCACTGAGCAAATTAGATGCAAAGGATCTACGTGGTGCTGTTTTACCATTTCATTCGAAACATAGAACTCCCGGCTCCCAGGCTCCGTATATTTGTTTCTTTGTTTAAAAGTACAGTGGCAGCTATGATCTGAATTTGTTAAATGAGTACATTTTCACAATTTCTACTTTTGTTTAGAATAAAGCTTTCATGAAAGATTTTGGTCTTCACTGTAAACATCTGGTTCTTTGCCTGCCTTCAGTTTTGGGACAAGGGACTTCTGTGCCCTCCTGTGGACAGCACAGGTGGAAGGGAAGCTGGCCCAGCTCTCAGGAGACTTTTAGTAACTGTGCCTGGCTCTCTCTCTCTCTCTTTTGAGGTGGAAGGAATAGAGTTAGAGTTCTAGAATGTGGGTGACCCAGAACTTAGAAAAGCAGACTATCAAAATAGGTGGCAAGCCTGGGAGAATCTCAGCTAACTGTCACACAAAGCAGTTCCTCATAAAATAGGATTGTCATGAGAAGAAAAGAAGGGAGAAGAGGAAGAGGAGGAGGAGGAGCAGGAGGAGGAAGAAGAAGAGGAGAAGGAGGAGGATGAGGAAGAGGAATGGGAGGAACAGGAAGAGGAGGAGGAAGAAGGGGAGGAGGAGGAATAGGCAGCTCCAGGAGGGCACCACTTACACAAAGATCACTTTTTACACCAGCAGGCAAGGGAACATCTCTTTGGACAAAGAGAAAGCAGAGGTCTGCAAGTGATACCTGCCCTAAGGTCTCACAGTTAAGCAGGTAGGACTGGGAATGGTGTCCTGTGACTGTGACTCCGCAGCCTGCATTCCTACTGCTGGATGACTCCTCCTACCTTCCAAAATTCCAGATGGTTCTGTCTGCTCATGGGAGGCTTTTCTTGCTTGACAAAAGGAAACCCTTAACCTGCAGAGAGCGAAGGACAGATCTTGTCTGTCAAATACTACCATAAGAAACAACAGCAAACGGCACGCACGAAAGTCCGCCAGATCATTCCTTGCCTAAGGCATTGTTCTTAAGGCTGAAAAAAAACAAAACACCATCATTTTGCTCAAATGGTATTAACCCCAATTCTAGGTTCCTGGGCCCCCAGGGAACATCAATTCTTAAGCCGATATCTGAAGCCAAGAGGCAATCAACATGGCTTTAGAGGGATTTTCTGTACACAGCTGAGATTTAGTAAGGAACAATCCATGGAACAAAGTAAAAAGCCCTTTACGGTCTAGAATCTAAGACATAGCTTTTGTTGCTGGAAAAAAAAGATGACACCTGGGCTGGGGAGATAGCTCAGTAGAATAAGCACTAGCCTGGCAAGCACAAGGGCCTGAGTTCAATTACCGGTTCCACAAAAAAAAACAAAAACACCTAAAACTCAAAAGGGAGGGTATTTTGGTTCATAGATGCTGAGGTTGTAGCCCTTCATCACCTAGGTCTAAGGAAGGACTATCATGGTGAAATGCAAGGCAAAGCCAGGAAGCAGAACACGTGAAAAGCGCCAGAGAACAAGGGACCTGGAACTAGATATACTCCCCGAGGGCACATGGCCACACACACCCCAGCAAACCACAGTGTAATTTACTGTTTCCTGGGTGCCACTCAAGCCAGCAGTCAAAAACAATTACCACAGCTGGGGATGTAGCTCAGTGGCTTAAGTGCCTGTCTCGCAAGAGCAACATCCCAAGTTCAATCCCTGGTACTACACAAAACAAAAACAAACAGAAGAATCATCTTCACAATGATTTACTCACTTTGATCAGAAGGTAGTCTACTCCACCAAATGGTGATGGGGAAACAGAAGGGCTACTGGACCCACAGAGGACAAAGAGGCTCACCTACAACTTCCTGTCCAGGTTCCTGCCCTGGGCCCCCACATAGTGGCATGGGCTATGGAAGACCATTTGTTTCTTCTACACTGAATACCCCCTGGTACTTAATCCTTGGATCATGCTTCTTGTTAGCATTTTTAAAATTCACCTAGGGGCCAGGGAGATGGCTCAGGGGAATAAGCACTTCCCTGGCAAGTGCAAGGGTCCGAGTTCAATCCCCAATTCTGCCAAAAAAATAATAATAAAATAAAATTCACCTTGCCTCCATTCTGTTAGGACTTTAGAAACTGGCAGCAGAGACGAGGGCTTGCTGGACTTAGAGGCGTCTAAGTTTGAACCTCAAGGTTAATGCTGAATATAAAAAGATTTGGTCAGCATTATTAAGCAAGAAACAAGTACTGCCAGCATTGGGATGGACACGTTGCTGAGAAAGTCAGAACAAAAGCAGGGTGTTGTGAAACTGAGGCAGATCTGGGTCACAGAATCTGAAAAGAATCTTTGAGCTTTCACTGTGGGCAATTTTTGCCTCCTGTAAACACTGAAGGGTAAGTTTAGTGGCCGGAGGGCTTCCTAAACAGAACTTGTTGTCAACAACTCCATGGACTAAATGATTGCTAAGGAGGACACCGGTGTGGCTCACCCCGCTAGAGTTAGGGTGCAGAGTGTTGTGTGTATGGATCAACAAGAGCAAAATTAGCCAGTGCCTACTCTGGGCATGTGTTTCTGTGTGTCATTTATGACAAACACCATTCAATTGTCATTCCTATACTATCTACTATAGGAGAAGATAGCGGTAGCTGTCCTGCACTTTGGTACCTCCCCCAAAATTCAGCCCAGCATCCTAGAAGATGTCTGCCAATTCCCCTCCTCCTAGGAGGTGCTACTAGGCAGAAGCACTTGGAGAAACCAGAAGCTGCAACATCTGGCCCATGCTGTGAATGGTTATCTCACATTCAAACTTTTGGAATGAGATTATTCTTAAAATGAGTGAGATTGGTCTTAAAATGTAGAGACTAAGAGGGCTGGGGGAGAGGGAGGTGATAAGAAGAAAGAATTTAATGAAAAGAATTATTCCTATGAACAGTTTGATGACTCAATATCACTCCAAGACCAGTTCAAGTCTACCTGAGGCAGACACCCCAGATTAGAGGCCCAATTGGGGCCACAGGAATTGAGCAGTGAGAAATGGCAAGAAAAGGGCCTGGCAATGAAATTTCAAAAAGGAGACATCCTGTGCCAACACTGGTGCTAAGAGGAAGGTGACAGCACCTGGGGCTAAGGCATTAGCTTTAAAATTTTGGCCTTTGATATCATTGTGCAATCCTGAGCCAAGTCTTGGAGCCCTGTGAGTCTCCACCTCCTTCTGGGAAGGGTGGAAATAGCCACAGCTATTCCAGGGGGTGATGCCAAAGCACTGATATGGCGGGAGGATACGTGATAACCGCTGAGGGCAGTGCTCAGCCTCGCACACAGCAAGTCCTCGAACCATATGTACTCACACAGCAAGTAGTGGGTCACCTACTAAGTGCCATTTAAAAATGTATTTATTCATTCATTGGTATAAGGTCTCACTACACAGCTTGGACTCATAATGATCCTCCTGTTTTAGCCTCTCCAGTGCTGGGATTATAGGTGTGTACCACCATGCTGAATTTTGGGACCCCATCGTATGTATGCCTGGGGTTCCAGGGCTGAAAGGGCATGTGATACTGGGGAATCGAACCCTGGTCCTTGTGCCTACCTAGACAGGCACTTAGACTGCTGAACTATCTCCCTGACCTCTATGTGCCATCTTATGAGCATCCTAATACTATAATCTTATAGTGACTCTGAAAAGGAAAAATTGCCTAACAGTCAGGTTGACTGAGCTTGGTTGCTTCTTGTTTTGAGTGTTTTGAGGTGCCTTTTGTTCTGATCCATGAGACAACTCAAAAGCTTGGTATGGCGCTGTGTGTCATCTTCTTTTTGACAAGGAGGGCACTGGGTTGTTGTACTGAAGAATGAGATCTGAATCTCTGCATCTGAAGTGCAGAAAAGTGTCACTGTCCAACACACTTCCCTAGGTCTCATCCCTAATGATCCTGGAGCTGTTATGATTTAGATCCCAAAGAGCCTCTAGTGTTTGGAAGGTGACTGCATTGCGGGGCTGATAGCTGACTTCCTGCTAGGAGGTGGGGCTCATGGGGAAAGGTACCTGCTCTTTCCTCTCTCCTTCTTGGCCTTCACTGGAAACTGGGGTGGGTTTCTAGTATTGAGTCTCAGTGGTGAATAAAGCAATTAAGATAGGTTTACAGGGCTAGGGAGATGGCTCAGTGGAATAAGTACTTCCCTGGCAGGCACAAGGGCCTGAGTTCAATTCTCTGTTCCACCAAAAGAAAAAGAAAAGCATATATATTTGTCCAGGCATGGTGGCACATGCCTCTAATTCCAGTACTGGGGAGGCTGAAACAGGAGGATCATTTATGAGTCCGAGCTACATAGTGAGATCCTGTACCAAATAAATAAATAAAGATAGATAGATAGATAGATAGATAGATAGATAGATAGATAGACAGATAGAGTTGGCCAGATAGCTCAACAGATTAAAGTGCCTGCTTAGGCAGAGCACAGATCAGGGTTCAATCCCCGACATGCCATGCAGGCCCCACCCCTGGGGTGCACTGAGCCGGTGATGGAGACTGGGCATGGTGGCTCCCACCTTTAATCCTAGCACTTGGGAGGCTGAAAACAAGAGGAGCACTGTGAGTCTGATCTGTGTAGTGAGACCTTGTAGACCCTGTCCGAAATACATAAAAATAAATTAATAAAAGATTAATTTAAAAAATAGAGGTTAGTAATATCTATTAATCTTTAAGACTTTTTGAGCCCTTGTGGCCCTTTCCTCGGGTATGTGACAGACTCCTTGAATTATGACAGAACCAGGAGCGAGGCTCTATCCAAACAGCTGACTATGTCCATATCCTGACCCACCCAGCCCAGCCAGAGGGCAGGATGAAGGTCATTTGCAGAAGTCATTTGCAGAGCTATGTAGCAAGGACTTCTACCAAGCACAGCATTTCCTGAATGATCCTTCTGCAAGTATTCTTTCAGACAGACAATATTTTGTAGGATAGCTGCCCTATAATGAAAAGGTAGGTCAAGCAAGCGAAGGGTCAGTCTAAAGCCTATCTTTGTTTTTTTTTTTTTTTTTTTTTTTTTTTTTTTTTTTTTTTTTTTTTTTTTTTTTTTTTTTTTTTTTTTTTTTTTTGTTTGTTTGTTTGTTTTTGTCTTTTTGAGACAGGGTCTCACTATGCAGTTCAGGCTGGCCTTAAGCTCACTTTGTAGCTCAGGCTGGTCTCGAATTTACAACAATCCTCCTGCCTCAGCCTCCTGAGTGCTGGGATTACAGGCATGCGCCACCATGCCTGGACAAATATATATGCTTTTCTTTTTCTTTTTTTTTTTTTTTGGTGGAACAGAGAATTGAACTCAGGCCCTTGTGCCTGCCAGGGAAGTACTTATTCCACTGAGCCATCTCCCCAGACCTCTAAACCTATCTTAATTGCTTTATTCACCACTGAGACTCAATACTAGAAATCCACCCCAGTTGGCATGGAGCTATTCTCTCTAGCCCTCTCTTCCTCCTCCTCTTCCTCTTCTTCCTCCTCTTCTTTTTGTATTTTAGGAAAGGGTCTATAAGGTGATCAGGGTCTCACTGCTGGATCAGGCTTATAGTGATTCTCCTCTGTTTACAGCTTCCCAAGTGCTGGGATTACAGACATGCTACCATGTCCAGTCTCAATCACCATCTCAGCATGCCCTGGGGTGGGGCCAGCATGGCAGGCCCTGGGATCGAAGCCCTGCTCCCTGTGCCCACTTGCAGGCACTTTAATCTGCTGAGCTCTTTGGCCTGCCCTTCTTTTTTAAATTTTTGGCCAGTTCAGCCCACCCTGAAGGTGGGGCCCATGCAGCATGTGGTGCTGAGGACAGAACTGTGGTCCCCTGTGCCTAAGCTTGCTGCCTAAGCAGGTGCTTTAGACTGCTGAGCTCTCTCACCGGCCCTGTTTTTTAAAAAATTTTAAAGAAAATAAAAAATAATTTTAAAGCAACAGTAAAAACCATGCAGAATTTCACTAAACAAAATGATGTCCTATCATTATAACAATGGTTGTTCTAGTACATATGATCTTCAAATTAGTTGTTCAGATTACCATGCATAAGCATGCAAAATTGGTTCAAAAACTTTAAAAGAAAAATATGAAGCATTAACTGTGCCTTTTAATAGACTAGTAGAAATCAGCAGTACAATTATCTAAGCTATACTGTGTATATACATATATATTTCTTCTCTTCCTTCTTTTTTTCTCCTTTTCCTCATCCCAGTTTTTCCTTCCCTTTGAGCAGATTTTTCCCTTTCACTGTGTCTGCTGTATCTTTCAGATTTTATTTATTCTTTCAGATTCTTACATTAGGGAGAAAATGAGATGTTTATACATGCAGGTCTGATTTATTTCACTTATGAGTAAGGTCTCTAGTTGCATTCATTTACCTATAAAAGCCTCAACTTAATCTTTTTTTTTATAGCTGAGTAATACCCCATTGTGTAAAATACCACATTTTTTTTAATCCATTCTTCAGGTGATAGGCATTTTGGTTTGCTTCCAAAAGCTAGCTATGACAAATTGTGCTTCTGTAAACATGGGTGTACATATATCACTGTGATGTGTTGTTTTCACTTCTTCTGGAAAAACAGCCAGTCTATTTCTTTGCAGCAAGAGAGAATGGAGCCAAATTTATTATGAAGTTTTGATTCCTCAATTCCTCCTCTCACGTATCAGTAGGTGCCGATCTTTTCATCTTCCACTCTGTGCAAAATCCTGATGCTGTCAACAGAAGATGATGGCTGATCAATAGTCAGGAGGGCAAAGACTGTGCCTGCACTTAGGAGCTAAGGGCTGGGCCAGGCAGAGGTCAGCACTGGGCACTGCCCCACTTTCTCCTTTCTCTCTTGAGTGCCAAACCTGTTTTCATTGACCAGTGCCACCTTGTCACCTCCATGCTTCTCCAATGGTGTTTGCTCCTGGAAAGCTCTTCTTATGCCTCAGGTTCTGCCTTCATTCCACCATGGAACACATCTTCAGGTTCTGCCTTCAATACCACCTTCTGTTGACTTATGTGGTCCCTTCTCTGAGAAGCCTTCCCTAAGCGGAACCCATCACAGGTGATGTTCAGACAGCTAACTGGTCTCCCTGCTACCTAGTAGTCTCAATCAGGGAAGGGACCCGTTCTGACTGCTTTCATTACACCTCTTATGGTCAGTCAGCCTCACAGAAGAGCTCAATAAATGTGTCTGGAAGGAATGAGTAAGCGTGAGCTGCTGCTTTCTGGCTCCAAACAGTGACATCTGCCCTGGATGGAAAGGAGTCCCTTCGAAGTCTTCAGCCTTACTGACTCCACCCTCCAGCCCAGGCACAGGGAGTGCACTGATAGAGCGACAGGGGATGAGGTGGGGTCTGGAGTACACCTAAGGCCAAGCATGCCTGATCACGCTGAGAAAGTGAGCCAGGTCTTCAGTGCAGTGGAGGAGCCAGAAACACCAAACTTAACAAGCCCCGATAGCTGTGCTTAAAGGGGACCCGCTCATTGGAGGGTAGCGGGAAAGAGGAAGGACATGGTCTCAAAAGCCTAATTAAAAGTTATGAAAGGAGAATGACACATGGAAAGAGTCTACGGAAAGAGTGGAAATGGCTCTTGGTGGGAAGTCAGGGCTGACTCTTCCATTGATTGAAAACCATTTTTATCTGGTTCCCTGGTGCCAAAATTTAAAAGTCAGAGAAGAAAATGGATGAGTATCTCAGAGTGAATGCTAAGTACATTGGAGTGTCAGGTAGATTTCAAAAATGAGGGTAAATTCAATGCTTAATTTTTGATAGCATATGAAACTTTAAATGAAGTGTTTCTCAATGGATGCTGGAAAAAGGCCATTAGTAAGGTCTGTGCCATGATCGTTAATGTTGTCTACTAGCTACGCCACTGTCCTTCGAGCTTTCGGGTCCCAGAGGCTCTCCATACAAGGGCAGAAGGTTTAGAGCTAACATCACTAAGCGCTTGCTAGTTGTCAGAAGCCAGGCCATGCATCTTCTCACATATTTTCTCATTCATTCTTCACCATGACTGAATGAGGAAGATATTTCTCTACTGGTTATGTGATTAAGGGAGCAGGTATGAGGGGTTCAGAAAATCATCTGAAGTCACACAGCTCACTGTCACCAGTCATGTTTACAAGTTAGTCAGCCTTCCTCCGTACTCTGTGCCTTTATCTGCAATGCTACCTCACCTTGAAATCTGTCACTGAAAAACACACACACTGGATACTTCCAATTCTAAGTGGGGACCTATTTCCATTTGTTCTTATATGAGGATCCATGGAGCCAATATGAGTTAAGGGACGATCCCTACCTATGTTTTCATTCACCACATTGTTTGAACAAACATTCATTTAGCCACTCAAGCAAACAATGAACGAACCAGGCCATTAATCAACAAACCAGCTACCCAAACTCCCTCCTGTCCCACCAGCCAACTAACTAACCAACCTTCCTCAGCTCTCCTAACTGTCAATTTGGGATTAGTGCTACTGTGAGGAGGAAGGGCTTTTCACTCAGATGGGGTCTCAGGACCCTTCTGGATTAACATCATTCTTGAATTGTGTTGTTCACTCCAACAAGACAAAAAAGAAAAAGTTTCAAAGACAAGGAGAGGCTTGAGGCCTGCTTGGCTGTCTTGAAAAGTTAGCCCTGAACTTATTGAAAGGGTGTTGGCCATGAAACTTCAGTGTTCTCTGTCCCTAGGGAAAATTAGTTTTGATCTGATGATCAGAAAACGGTTGGGCTTCCACTGAAAGCTTAATTGATTGGATTCTTACTCTTTGGATACTATGACTCATGCGCTGATTTAATTATGATGATGATTTTTCTTTTAAACTGGCAGCCAGACCCTTGAGGGACCAAACATTTTGTGTTTTAACTGCATCTTGGACTGTCTCTTATATTTATGTGCTGGCTTTCCTTTGCCTAAAATTTTTTTTTAAATCTACTTCTAATCTTTATTTCCAGGTTGAAATTATGTGTGGTTAGGATTTATTAAATCCTTGTGGTAACCAGAAGGACTATAAATATATGACTACTTATAAAGGTTAACTCATATATTGACTAACATTTAGCTAAGTGAAAAGCCACCAGGATTCTGCTATCAGGCAGGGCAGATGATGAACTAGAATGGGTGTTGCATAGAATTAAGTCTGAGAGACAACTTGGGAAGTGGCATATTTTTCTGCCATTATGGACATGTTGGATTCAAGTCCCCCCTTCCAAAGATGGAAAAGGACAGGAAGAGGAGCTTTAGAAGGAAAACACCAAGTGAAAGTATTTAATGAGATTCAGTGTTAAACTCCAGCTTTTTTGTTTCCTTGTTGTGTGAAACTAACCAAGGCATTTAATTCCTCTGACCTTCACGAATTTTTATCTGCAAAGTGGGCCAATAATTGCTGTCTATTTCACTGTATGGCTATAAAAATGAAAAGAAAATAAGGCAGTGGGTATAAATTGAGAATTGAAATGTGAGTTTCAAGTGGTAGTCATGCGTGTTACCACCTACAAAGAAAAGCTAAAAAAATTGAATCGCGCTGTCCAGGAGATATTTAAAGCACACTTCTGTAGCTCTTACAAATAAATTGCTTGATTAGTGATATGGGGGTGGGGGGGGTGGCGAACAAAGCAAATATCCTGTTTTCTTTCTGGATACCGTCCCAGGAATGTGTCAGACCTGGCTCTCTTTTGGCGACCTCTGTTACTAAGCACTGTCTGTCACCTGCCCTTGGCCCTGAATCAAGACCAGGAGACCCCTTACCTCGTCATCGCAGCTGATGGAGCACTTGCCATCCAGAGCGGCACACTGCACAGAGAAAAGCAAAGGAAACCACGTCACTGGGGCTCTGCACGTCGGCTTGGGCTGCCACTTAACTATGCAGGCCAAATTACATCAAAAGGGACTGGAGCAAGCTGAGACTGGATCGGGTGCTCTAGAGTCAGTATCCGCTCTAAGTAGTAATATAAAAGATTTTAAAATATTCAAGAAGGGATGGCTCCTTTCCATCTATTTTAATTCATATCACTATTCAGTGTTGGTGCTATATATTTTAAGATCGCAAATCTTTTAGGAACAAGATATAATTACATCATGATTAAATTTTAAATGAATTCCCAGTAACCCATCTAGCCTCTTAATTTATAGTTTCCTGAAGTGTCTTACTACGTGAAATGATACACCATGCCATCATCTTATCCATTCATCCACTCATGAACATCTGGGTTGACTCCATAGCTATTGTGAAAAGTGTGGACTAAATGTAGAAATACAGGTACCTCTTTGATGTGCTCATATCGTTTCCTTTGGATATGTGCTCCTGGCATTAGAACTGTATAATCAGGTGCAACTTACTACTTGCCATTTGTGCATAACCACTGAACAAGTAAGTGCCACTGAAATCCCTTAGTACAAAGAGCACAGAAGGAACGGAATGCCTCCAGATTCTCCAACACGGAATAATCCCAAGAAACACTTCCGCCAAAGAAGGCAGATACATACGTTGATAACTCAAGACACAGGGGAATCTTCTGAATTGTGGAAGAATCACAGATAAAGAACCAGGCATCTCAACGAGATTAGGAGAAAGGTCACAGGCTCAATATTAAAGGGAAAACTCCCTTTAAAAGGTCATTTCCTTGATCTCACAAATCAAACTCTTCCTAGAAGCAAATTCCTTGATTTGCCCAGCGTGTGGTGTCTGACATGCCGACAACCCTCTATTTTGCTGTGGAAATGAATGGAAATCTGAACTACCAAAAGTTCGTTTTAAAAGCATGCATTGGAAAACTGGGACTTTTAGGCCCTGAGCACTAAAACGTGAACACCTATCTAATAACAGTGTTGCTAAAAGCTTTGCAATGCTGATTATACCTTACCTGTCTGCTGGCGGTCCAGAACTTCCTTTGGAAAAATTCGAGTTTCATCTGAATGCCTACAGCTGGATAAATTATAAATAAAACAAAGCATCAGAGATCATGTTGTACAATTATTCATGAATACCACTGAAAATGATCAAGGAACCGAGGTAAGCATATCAGAAAAAAAAAATATACAGAAAAATATAAAGAAAAGACACGTTTTCTTCCAAGTAAGGAATTCCCAGGCTACCTCTAGTTATAGATCTAAAATAAATAGAATATAGTGCAAATATCTGTTTGGAGACGGGTTCCTTTGACATCTCTACAATTCATCTATTTGCAATGATAGCCCCATCACTCAGCACAAGCTGAAATTAGAAATAAAAATAAAACCAAAGTATATTCAAAAGATCAATCTTTCTTCAGTTCCTTTTTCAGCTTTAACTGAATGAACTTGAATGTCTAAAACATGCATTCTACATGTGTTTTTTATATATAACATTTGAAAACGAGTTGTCATGAGTTGGTATTTAAAAGGCGACCACTTTGCTATCCATGACTTAGTTTAACTGGCCCCCTAGTGTCCACGTCTCAATGTTCTTCTTTCCCCAGAAACTCTAAGGAGAGACACACACACACACAAAAAAAAAAAAAAAAAAAACACCTCCTGCAGCAATAGTGAACACTGGCTCTAGCTACAGAAAGGTCCTAAAAGGGAAGAGGTTAAAGTGGCTTGCAGCTGTGGAAAGTGGCGTTTCGTGGAACTTCTGAGCTAGAACAGGAGTACATTCATATTTCTTTCTCTCCAGTAAGCCAAGTCAGCAGAACTCCAAAAGTGAAATGGCCAGGGCCGAAAGCTCATCAGATGGCCAATAAATTTCAGAGCACTTCAAAAGGAAGAGGCAACGCTAGACTTACCAGGGCTGTTTACTACACTGCAGCATTGCAAACTTCAGCTGCAGACATCCTCCCTAGTTCTGGCCATATCTTCATCCCATCAGTTCTGTTAATTATCCGTGTTTCTTTTGCTTAAATAGCCTATGGTAACTTCAACCTACATAGTATCACCCATAAAAGAAATGCATAACTCCATGGGGAAAAGCCCTCTTAAATCTGCTGGGAACTTTTCATGCCATCATGTGAAAACTCTTACTTGGTTAACATTATTGTTCTGGCTTAAGGAACTTGGAGATTTATGAAGAACTACCTAGTGCCTTCCTTTTTCCTAAAAAGAAAAAACTGCTGAGGCCAGCTCTGAGAGAAAAGGCAAGCAGGGTATGGATTTGCAGAGGGACTCGCCCTGTCTTTCGATTTGCCATTCATTCATTTATTCATTTCTGGAACAGGCTCTCATCATGCAGCTTGTACTTACAGTGATCCTCCTGTCTCAACCTCCCCAGTGCTGGAATTCCAGGTGTGCATCACCATACCCAGTTTCCAGCTGGGCATGCAGTACCAAGGATTGGACCCAGGTCCTTGCGCTTGCCAGGCAGGCACTTAGACTGCTGAGCTATCTCCCCAGACCAGCTTTCAGAGTTTTGGATAAGACAAGCCAGGTAGGGTCTCACTGTGCAGGATGAAAATTGTCTCTGAAATGCCCCACTGCAACAGGTAGGGCCCACCCTGCTTTACCAGATCTATCCTCTGATCCCCAGACCTAAGCTTTCAGAGACCAGGGAGCTTTTCTTGCTCCTGTGGAATCCATGTCTCCAGCAAGGTGCCACGAAATAAAGGCTTTCTTTTGTTTCAGTCTTCCCAACACCATGATAATGAACAGATACAGAGACAGAAGAGAGGGCAACCCCCACATGAATTAGAATCTTTCCTTAATAAGAGTTCTTTAGAGATGGTTCTCAACACATCAGTACCATCTAGGGGATTCAAGAAGGCCTTGAAATACGTATCTCTAGGTTTCTCCAGGGCAGATAGGGGCTGGCAGCAAACTAACTTTAGAGAAGAAGGCTTTAAAATTGTACTAATAGCCAGTATCAGAGAGAAGGGTAGGAATGAGTTTCTCTGTCTTCCTTGGTGTCTCTCTCCTGGCTTTCCCTCTAGATTCCTCCCCAGACAGCCTTCCCCAGACAGGCTGGTAGTCAGAGAGTCATTCTACAATCCCTTCTCAGGGCCCGGGCTAACAGCTGTGGCCAGCTGTGAAGATCTACAGGATAAAAGCACGTAGGTTCCCTAAAAGAGTCATCCCCAGTAGTGTTTCCAGCAGTTCAGAGCTACCCCCAGCCTACCAGTCACCTCCAGAGTCCCCACTCAGCCTCCTCGGCCCTCTCTGAGTATGCCTGTCATTTTTGAGAAGGCCCCTATTTTCACCTTCCTAATGAAACTGGCTGAGTCCTCCAAGGTGTTTATCCATCTCACATAGCTGGAGGCTGCTATCGTCTGCCTCTGCTGGTCCTCTACCTAAGCTCCTCAGGCACTTTCATCTTTCCTCCTGAGTCAGCTCCTCTGTCTAATTAATCAAGCGGGCTGCATCTCTGATCTTCCTCCAACAGGCTTCATCCTCTCTCTGCTTCCTACACCCTAACCTAGACATTGCTTCCCTCTCGCTCTCTCCCTGTCTGGGTCGTGAGGTTGTTGCACAAGGGCTCCCACTGCATCCTGACTACAATTGGTCTCCTCCTTATGGATCAGACTGTGCTCCTGGTGACCGAGAGCCACCATTCCCTAAGCAACAGTGGCCTCTGGCTTCCCATCATTCCTTTGGGTTTATAGCATTTTCACCCAGGAGTTAAGTATACTTCTCTCAGATTAGCAGACTCCCTCTGGCAATGGGCAAGGGTGAGTCAGCTTCAGGTATTTTGAGAACCTTTAGGCAAGGCACTAAGAGGAGTGAGGCCTCACGCCCCTTAAAGTCTAGTCAAGTGGAAGCTACACAGTGAAAGCTGCATTGCAGATATAAACAACGAGCTCTAGAGAGGATCAGGGCTCACTTAGGCCAGTGGAAACAGCTAGAGTTTTAAGGTAAGGTGTGGAGATCCAACTCACAGCAAAGTGAAAACCAAGAGAAGATGGTGGTCCAGCAAGAGGAGACAGCAGGGGCAAAGGGATGAGCCTTTCTAAGAACCACTATGTTTCTGAGATTCAGGAAGAATGAGGGCCTTCTGTAAGCCCAGTTGCAAAGGCAAAAGGTCAAGGCATCGAAAGAGTAGCCATGTTGGCCCAGGATCTGCCCAAGGGCCAAATCCAACCTGCTTTTATAAATGAAGTTTTATTGAAACAGAATCATACCTATTTGTTTACATAGTGTCTATGACTCCAATGCCACAGTTAAGGGGGTGCAACAGACAGGGAAGAGCCCTCATTGCCTAGACCACGTACTAGGAAGGAAAATGCCAACTGCTGCAGGTGCCATCAGAAGTCTGTGGAAGAGGCAAGGTCTGATATCTGCTTTGGGAAGTCTATTCTGAAAGCCTGTAGGGCAAGCTCTGGACAAAGGACCCGAATTGTGATATGCGCCCACCACAGTGCATGGGGCTAGTTATTTCCCAGACTCAGAAATGAGTTCAAGACTCAAAAGCAAACAAAGTAATAAAAACTAAGATCAACAAGAAAGAACAAAAAGCTCACCCCAGACATCACTATTTTTGTTTGTTCTGTCCATGTTTTTCCTTTTCAACCTTTATCAGAGAAAACATCTTTCCATCAGCAAGTTCTTCTCCTAGCCCACCCCCTTCCAACCTAAGTGGGTCCCGGGATATTTGTTATGCCCATCTATTCTGTTCTTTCAACAACATTTTGGGTCATAATGGCATATTCTGCTTCAAGTCAGTCTTGCTAATTTAATAAAGAAAACAAGGACAGAAAATGCTTTAGTGAAATCCAAGTCCCAAGGAGAGTGCAGAAAATAAAAACACCATTCCTGGGGTTTGAAATTTTTTAGACAGTCCAGAAAATCATCAACATATTTTCCCTGGAGTATGTGGCACTCCTCACTTACATGAGAATAGGAACGCTCCAGGGCTCCCTGTGTGGAATCTCCAACATAAGGAGCCTGTTTGTATTAAGAGCATTTGGTGGTACCTTACCCACTCACCAGCTAAACCAATCCCAATAAAATGATTCTGTAGGAGGCTTCCCAAGCAGCTAGTATAGGGTGACTTTCCCAGCACTACAGCCCTAAGACATTGTGAAGGTCTCTGAAAATGAGCAAAGCACCAAAGCGTTAAGATAACTGTTACCCTAGCAAGTCCGTCTTACATGAAATACTAAGGAATCTCAAGCACTGATATCTCTCTGGGTTTGAATTATCCAAGTGACCTTCTTTTCTTTTTGAGATGAAGAATTTCACCATGCAGTTCAGGCTGGCCTTGACTCACGCTGTAGCCCAGGTTGACCTTGAACTCACAACAATCCTTCCTTAGCTTTCTGAGTGCTGGGATTATGACTGTTCCTTCAACTCATCTCAATATGCTAAGAATTCCTAGCTTCAGATACTCAGTTTAGCAACATAAAGCACAGATGGGGCTTGGTGCTAGATGCCTATAAACCCAGCATTTGGTAGGCTAAAGCCAAAAGGTTGTTGTAAATATGAGGCTCCATAGTGAGTTCCAGGTCAGGCTAACTACATATAGAGACCCTATCTCAAAAAACTGAAACAAACAAAACAAAACATACAGCACACAATTTCAGTGGTGCTTCTTCCTTCTAGAATTCCTCTTTTCCCAACCTCCTAACTGCCCATCCACTCCCGGCTTTCCTCCATTCATTTTTCCTGCACTTTTTAGACATCTAGGATATGCCAGATTGCAGTTATATCGGGAGAAGGATATGAAGGTCCCAACAGAAAAGGGCTGAACAGTGAAGGAAGTCACACCCCTGAAGAGAGATTCACAGTCTAACATTCTAACAAAGGTGTCACACAAGCTTCGAAATGCACAGAACACTTGATTTTCAGAATGTCTCAGATCATCAGTTCACTCAAACGTAGGCATAGGTAGCTGGATCTCCAGTCTGTTGATACTGGCTTGTCCAAATAAGTGGCCATCAACCACATGTGGCTGTTTAAATTAAAATAAAATTCATAATTTAGTGTCTTAGATGTCCTAGGCACAGTTCAAGAACTCAATGGACACCTGGAGCTAGAGGCTATTGCACTGGCCCACCACAATCTGGAGCATTTCCATCTTTGCTAACAGTTCTATACGATGACATTTGACCAACCCAAGCCTGATGGGAGAAGAACTGCACACAGGCCGTCCTTAAGAAGCAAAGGTGAAGCTCTCCATATGCCATTCCCCAAAGGCATTAGAGAGGATGATTTAGGTATGCAGGGGTTGTATTCAGCTGAACTGCCAGTGTGAGACAGCTTGGGTCCACACAGCGAAGTTGGTGCTTTAATTAGCTGGAGAGAACCCCAAAGAAATCAATGCAATATGCTCAATATGGCTACCACCCCCCAAGATTTATTTATTTTGCTTTACAAAATTTGAGAATACAAATTACATTTCCAGTGCTATTATATTCAAATGCATTCAAGATGAAATCATGCATGCATCTCATATCATGTTAATAGACATGCATTCAAGGGTAATCTGAAACTCACGAAATAACAATGTTACATGTAAAATTAGAAATAAAATAACTTTTTCATATTGTATTCATTTAGAAAGAATTTTCTATGGGCTTGGCCTCAACTTGCAACATACCCCTAGGAACATAAATCCGGTTTGTAAAGTAGGGCTCCCCACTCCTGGCATGCAAGCTCACACAAACACCCCTAGTTCCAAACTTTCCCGGTTTTCTCTCTATGCCAGTGTATTCACATACACACGGACATCCCATCCAGGAGACAAACACAGTCCAGCCACTATCAGTGACTTACCCGCAGAAATTCTGTGGGAAGATTTGTTGCAAACTCTTTCCCTACAAGTCTCACTGTGTATGCTTGATGAGATCACTTTACCCCTCTGTCTCTACAAGTAGAGTCACCCCAGCTTTAGCTTCTGAATAGAATGTTTGTGGAACAAGAGTAATAGCATGTGTGAGAATATTCTAATGGTTTGGTAGTGTGATTAGTGATCATGCAATACGTAATGATTTGCTTCTAGAGCTTTTGCCGATTGTTTTACAACCAGCACACCTTTGATGCAGAAAATTCATGCGCAATAAATCCAAACTGTCCACAGCTAGAAAGGATCTTTAGGGCATAATATCAGCAAGTAAATGCTTTAAAACATCACGACATTCAGTAAGTATAATCCTGAAGTGACTCTCCTCTTCTGCAGTTTTGATTATTTCTGCACACTTAGGACAAAGCTATGTGGCTCACATTGCAGAACTGAAGAGGACTACTGTCCCCAGGTGCTCACTGGCCAGGCCCTCGGCCAGAAAGCTTTGTGAGGGCCTGGTGCCCTCTGGCAGCTTGCACACGATGGCCATTGTCTCCTGGTGAGGAGAGAGTTATGTCCCAGCACCGGCCTGGCCACATTCACAGTTTTCTGGTCGATCCTAACTCAATAGAAAACTGTCTCCTCAACTAGGAAAACAAATCTCCCGTAAGTTAGTCACAAGTGCAAAGCCTCTTGGATATTTCTCATACATTTCCTCTTAGGTTTTCCTTAAACCCAATATAAACTCATACAAATTCTACAGAAAAACACCCGTTTTGGGTTTCTCCTCCAGAAAATCAGCCCTGCTACCGGATGGTGGCTACTTGTACCTGGCCAGGTTCACGTCTATTACCCAGTCTCAGTCCTGTGGCGGTACCTCTGAATTTTCATTCCTCTGCATACAATGGCAAAGAGAGGTCACACTTGTGGGACAAGCCCTGGCCCATTTAGATTCCAACTTGCCTTAATTAGCAGTCTATCCTAAGAGCTGTTAGCCAAGCCACATTTGTTTAAATATTTTCTTCTGTTTGTTTTCAAAATAGTTAATTGCAAGGAGAAATGCAAAATGATTCTGAATGTCACTTCTTTGGAGTATTTCACAATTTACACTGGGTTTGGACAAAGGCCACCATGCAGGAATGTTGAAGAAAGAACTCTAACCTTCTTTATATCAATGCAAGCCCACTCTGCGGTCTGCTAATGTCCAGGAGGAGTGACTGACCACATGAATCACGACTGAAAACCACAATGCGCATTATGACCCAGCTCATCTGGTAAATATTTCATGTGAAGATTTTAATGAATTGCATGAAGGAATGTGGGACAAAAAAGACAACGCAAATCCTGGGGCTAATTTGGGCAAAACTGAGAACAGAATATCCTCCTGCAGATGAGGGAGAAAGGGAAGCAGCTGCTCTCAGGTCCCCCTGGGTGTCAGGCTGGAAAATCCAAAAGCTTTCTTGGAAGATGACAGGTGAGGGAGAACCAGTGAAACAACCTTTCGAAAACTAGATCAAAGTAGTATGTATTCGTTATAATCTTGGTAAAGCTGGGACATTAATCTCCAAGGTATGGTATTATTTCAGAAATCGGGAGGTGGGGTAGATTCCATTCTTGCTGCGGCAGACACACCTCATATTTTAGCCAATGTTGAGTGAAGCAATAGAAAGATAAATGGGGAGGAGGCATTATGAATATAGCCCCTAACTGATTACATATTTTACTTCTGAAAAACTCCCCATGGCACAGGGGTGGGGGGGTATATCTTTCTTCTACTTACATACTCACTTTTAAATAACAAAGCCCTGGGTGATGTATGTCTGTGGTGAGAGGGAAGGAGGACCGACAGGACCACTTTATCTCTGGACTGACAAAGCGATAGCAGAAGATTTTCTTTGAAGACTCATAGCTGTGGAGGCCTCTCTTAATCAGGAACCCTCCCTGGTCGCTGTCTGTGCCTGGCTTCTATGGCTACACTAGGTAGAAGGCCTGATCCGCTTCCCTGCCCATTTCACCTTGTTGCTACCCTGTTAAGTGGTTCTTGGGAACAGTCACCTTTAGCGAAGTCTACTAAATGGCCGAGAGGTCTGTTTCCTCTCTCTGGATTCTAATTCCTTGACTGGATGAACATTGAAAGGAATGCACAAGGGCTGTAGAATGGAATAATCATTTTCGTTGCACCTCTGAGGGAATCTAGAAGCATGTTCTAGGCTCCATCTGGGGTAAACTATATTCCCTCAGCTTGCTCAGGCTGCAGGAGCTGGCATCAAATAGTTTTTGTCAGATCATTTTAGGTTCACAAAACTCTTCAAATAGTATTATTTCAATAAAGCTTTCCAGTCAACACAGTTTTAGAATCAATGCCCACTTTCAGAATATAATATCTAAGCCTGAGGCTTCATTGTATGTTCATCAGGACTGCACAAGTCAATGTCCATTATAAAAATGGCCAGTTTCCAAATATAGCTCCCTTGTTAATAATTCCCTTTTTGGCCACTACCTAGTAGCATTTACCAAAGATATCATATTAAAATTGGGGGTCAAGTTTCTAAATATTTCAAAAGCCATGACAGAATTGCTCATGGGGTCTAACACCTGAGAGCTGGATGTTTGTGACTGTATTTTACACAAAACAGCAATAGAATAATCTCAGAGGTAGACCCTGCTGCTGGAGAAATGCCTTCAACCCTTCTGGTTCTCTGGCTCATGTTTCAGGGTACCTTCAGGGAAAACGATTTTCCCAAGTATACTCTGTTTCATGGTCCTGAGTTGCTGAGTCCGTTTCAAAGCTCAAAATGGCAAATTCCCTCCAGGGCTTGGTGCCAACTGGGAACCTCCTATGCTTGGTGTCAAGGGAGCTGCCAGATTTAGCTCAATCTGGCAGATGTCTGCAGGGAACACAAAGTGGATGCTGCAAGCATTCTGACACTGCAGTAGGAGCTAGAGATCTAGAATTAATACACAGCAGATAGGTCATTTCAAACATGCCATAAGGTTGCCAGATAAAGTACTTTTTATTTGCTAAATCTGGACCTTAGGCTGGGACCCACAGAGCACATCCCAGGCAATGACCTGGAGTGACCTCTTGCACACTTAGCCCAGCGAGGGTTGAGCCAGTCAGAGTCTATAGCTTAACTCAGGGCTGTGAAGCAAGGCTACCTTCATCAACATGACTCTCAGGACTTCACTGTTTGTTTCGGAAGGTTTTTACCCAGAAAGATAAGGTGAGGAAAAATATTTCATCAGAAACTTACCCAAAACCAATATTTCTGAACAGTACATTGATCAAACAGTCTTCTGTATTAGGATAACATGGCTCGACTAGCAAAGCTGCTTACTCATCAAAAAGCTGCTCCCTTGCAGACTCAGGAGATGCTCACTGTGCCTAAGTCCTCCAGTTCTGAGCAGATCCCCACTGTGAAGGACTTTCTCAGACTCCAGAGCTATTTAAATATCTGCCTCAATTCCTGGAGGGTAGGCACTAAGTCTGTCAAGATGCACCTCCCCCACTGCAGCAGGGAAACACCTGCCTTTGCTTGACTCTCAAAATACCCTGAGGTGTCCTTTTGTCAAATTAACAGGGCTTCCATTTTCCTTAGTATTATCAGTTGTTGACACTAAATTACATTATAAATTATTTATTGTTTCCACCTCACCCAGCTAGATAGAGGAAAGCTGTCCTTGGATAGAGGAATTTACACCCTGGGAGTCCCCTGTACTGAGGAGAGGAACACAACCCTCAGGTGGACCCTGCTGAATGACACGAATCAAACATGGATGGTCAGATGGTATGCTGATCAGAATATCCAGTATGCTCAGACAGTTTTTTCTCTTGGGAGACTTTCATTTTCCACACAGTTAGCTTGGACTCTGTCCTGAGAGCTAAAAAAAAAATGATCTCAGGGAGGGAAGGAGGGAAGGATACAGAGAGAGAGACAGACAGAGACAGACAGAGACAGAGACAGAGAGACAGACAGGCAGAGGCACACAGAGAGAGACACCCACATACATACAGAGAAAGAATGAGAGAGAGAGAGAGAGAGACAGACAGAGATAAGTGAACTTCTCTGTGCTTTAAAAAAATGCCTGGAGGTGATCAGGTAGGTTGGTGTCAGGGAATCTGTGAAGGGAGTCTAGAGCCTTCCTCCAAACAGAGGCAGGATGACACAAGACTATGATATTGTTTCTGACCCCTCCTGACAGGGTAAAGAGAGGAGCCTTTGAGTTTTGCCACAGCCACTCATCAAGCTTACCTGCTTTGGGCCACCCACAGCCCCTTCCTTGGCCCATCCAGATCCCGCACAAAACCTGAAGCCATTGTCATTTCAGGGTTGTAAACTACAACCAAGAAGATAATTCATAAAACATATTTTCCTGCTCATCAGAGACATCTCCAAATTCCATGACAGATTTGATAATGAAAATTATTTTGTAAATCTGGCCACAGAAATGATATCACCTAATAATAATAACAGTAGTAGTGATAATGGTTAATATGACTATCAAGCCCCTTAGTGCATGACAGGTATGTGCTAGAAGCTTCAGCTGTTTTTCTGCCAGTCCTTATAAGGCAAGAATTGACAGCAGCCACACTGGGTATTTCAGAAGATCAGGGATCACAGAATTAAGTCATGGGGCTGAAGGCCTTCTCCTTGGAAGTGATCTTCACTTTTGATTTAAACTCACACAGCAAAGTGAAGAGGTTTCCAGAACTGTGAGATCTCACATGTGTTCAGTGTTTTTTGTTTTTTTCTATCAGATAAAACACAGAGGGGAGGTACATATTGATATAGGGGAAAGAAACCCCCAACCCAAAAGCTATCTGGGATGATTTCATGTTCTGTGAAACAAGAATGAATTTTAGGAACAATAGAGGTTAAGAGCAGAATTTATTTATTGAGGGATAGAAACCTTCTGTCTGCAAGAGGGACAGAAAGGGACCCCATTGGGTTACCAAGGACCCTGCCTTTGTAAGGGGTTTTTATAGAGCAAATCCAAGGGGTGAGGTGGGTCCAAGGTGGAAAGTATAGGAACTCATAAGGTGGGCCTGAAGTGGGATAAAACTATGGTTAATCGACAAGATTACAAACACAGTTGCTCAGGTAAAATTGATGGCACTGAGATCAAATGAGGAAGCAAGTCATGCAGCAAGCAAATAAGAATACAAAAGAGGGGCTTTTCCTGTAGGAGACTGAGTTAAATGACTGTCTGGCTTTTTCAAGGTGATTGATACCTATTTAGAGTATCAATCCCTGATGTCCATCCCTAGGGACATGTGTGGGTGCATTTGTTTCATCTTTTGTCTTGAGGTTTGGCCTGCAACAGAGGTGCCTATCTCTCCCACAGTTGCAAGGTATCCGATCTTCCATACTGGCCCCTTCTAAGGCCTACCTCTGTCTGATTGCCTATAATATTTCTATTAACTCAGCTGCCTGCGACAACATCGGGCCAACTCAAATGCTTTTCTCTATCTAAATAACCCCGAAAATTTGTACTGATGATCTGAATTTCCAATTGGATCTGTTTCGTCCGAGTAAGGATGACCCTCTTGCTTAGGTGACAGGCTATTATTTTAAGATTGGTCTGAGAATTACCAATCTAATCTGGAGGTAGAGTTAATGAACTCTTCATTTAAGAGGTGCAGCCTGTAAGATCAGTAAAAATTCACAAGGCCCTGGTAACCAGGAAGAGAGAGCGAAGAGAATATTCTAGGTCATGTGCCATATCCCAAGCTGGCAATGCATTCTGAGAGAGGGAGAGCCTTATAACCATCTGTGTGCCTGACACAAAGAAGGAAGTTGACTATCCTTAGCCTTTACAGAACCAGGACTGAACAAGAAAGTGTAAACAAAACTGGTGGTCATTCTGGAGACAGACTGTCACATGAAAAGTGCTCTCATGTGACCGTGGGTCAGTAAGACTATGGCGTCCTATCTTTATGCACAATTTCCCTTTCATTTACCATGGAAATGTTGACCACACCAGAAAAGAACCAAGGGAAGAGCATGTACTTATGAATTGGTCCTGGTTCCCTCCGGCCACCCAGATCTTCCAAAACCAGACACCTGGCTGGCAGATGTGTCCAGCTGTAGCAGGTCCTGTTAGAACAGCTGGACACAAGGCGCTTGTGAATGGGGAGGGAGGAGAAAAGCCAGAATCATTAATGAGAGGACAGACAGCACTTGAAGGAATCCAGCACTTTGTTTTCTTCAGCCTCCTGGAACCTCGGGACCTTGGACCATTTGGGAATCAGCCCTGGATGCAGGATACCAGTTTTGTCTCCCATTTTAGCCTGGCAGATGTTCAGGCTGGACAAGCCATCTTCTGTGATTAGGTAATTGTTCCCAAACAGATGCTTGGCAACACCTAAGGCTGGTGTCTTGGGCCCTCAACAGTGTGTACTGGTCAGGTTCATGGAGGGCAGGTGGAGGGGCAAGTGGGCCCTTCCTTTCTGACTTGGCCAGCCAGTCTAAGCTCTTCTCAGCAGCACCCACCCACACCCACAAAGCCTGTCCAACAATCGGTGGCCTCAGTAATGAACGGCAGCCTAGCCCTAATGGCCCTCCCTGTTGGCCTTCCTCCTCTGCCCCAGGATTCCCTTGGCACAGCTGGTGCCCAGCAGGCATCAAATCAAACCTGAATGAAGCAAAGGTACCATATTCCGGTCACTAGGCAGTTAATCAGCTGCTTTTCTTGCTTTCTTTAGGGAAATAACAGTTTGAAACACAATTGTCACCAACATTCTTCTCAGAATTTCCTGGCACCCTCTGGCTCTTCTCCATTGCCTCAGCTAAAGCATTCCAGGCCTATGGCTTCAGGGAAGGGAGGACACAGAGGAACTTGGAGAACAAAGGGGAAGAAAATCTGGATTTTTGAGTCTGTAAAACTGAGGCGCTAAGGAATCTAAGGACATGAAAGAAAAATAGAGAAATTGCCTGAGCTGATTGTTTTCCTCCACCCCACATTCATCAGCATCATCAGACCATTCAGGGAAGTAGCCTGGACCAGAAAGGCAAGAGACGCCCAGGCCGAGCTGGCCGGTCCAGGGAAAGGTAGGGGCATGCCTTCAGTGCAAGTGAAGGCCTCCAACCCTGGGGCACATCCCAAGGCTTGGCTGGGTCTTCCAGAGCAGGTTCTTGCCCTCACACTCTGTCTCTTTACTTGCCAGACAAAGCAGCAGGATCCAAGGGCTTCCCCTTTCCAGCCTTGCTCTTGCTGGATAGAGACAACCTCCCACAGCCACACACAGATAGCCCAACTGAAAAGGAGGTTCCTGCCCAACTGGGCTCATCTGGGTGAGGCCAGCTGACTCCAAGGTGACCCTCCCCTGGAATGAGGGGGGCACAGCATTGACCTGACTGAGGACAGAGAGCCAGATGGCTCTGAGTGACTCAGTAACTGCTTACATGATTAGACAATTAAATGCCACCCCTGCCTTGCAGTCTTAGGTAAGCTGCAGAAGAAAGTAAAGAGATGGAAGAAATTCATTGAAATTTCACACCTATGCATACTAGCAGCTTCTGGTAGAAATTAAATTTAAAGCTGCATCAGTCCTACAACTGAACAGTGTGGACTGACTTTCATAGCCTGTACTTGTTCAAGCCCCAAAAACATGAACAATGGCCTTTGCTCATACCCACTCAGGGCCCAAGAAGAAAGAGAAACCAGGGCAGTGGGGCACTGAGTTCCAGGCCCCACCACATGGCAACTCAAGCTACTGGGGACTCCTCCACCATGGGGTGAATGTGTCCCTAAGGCTGGCACGAGCGTCCACAGGCAAAGAGAATCAGGCACCCAAAGCTTAATCCTTGTCTTCTGTGGCTGCTTGTCTCAGTTACTCTTCTCTCATTGCTGGGACAAATACCTGACACTCAAAATGAAGGAAGGAAAGGTTTATTTAGCTCACAGTTACTGGAGGTTTTAGTCCATACTCAGCTGGCTCCAAGGAAAGCTGACACAGGGCAGAGAGCAGCAGTTCATGGTGGTGGCAAAGAGCAGAGAGCAAAACGGAGGAGTAGCAGCAACAATGGCTATGGAGAGGAAGTCTGTTTCTCTGTCTCACTTATATTGCACTCAGGCTACCTGCCCCAGGCAGGGTGTAGCACTCACACCCATAATCCCAGCAGTACTAAGACCCATAATCCCAGTGGATCATGAGTTAACCTCAAACTCTAGAAGTCCTTGCCCTATGACTGCATGAGGCTTTGAGGGGACAACTAGATACAAACTGTAACACTGCTGCTGTTGCTTCCATGAAAGCTGGACCTTTGACATGAAAACAGAAAGCCTTCAAAATAGAAATAAGCATGGGTTTATGAGTATTACAGGGGTGGTTTTGAGAAAATGGAGTCTTCACAGGCCCCATTGTTATGACTGGGGTGTTTCCCCTGCACTCCACCTACGTCACCTGACTACTGTGTTCTGGAGCTGCAGCTATATCCCAAGATGCTATAGCTCTGTATTGTTCTGGACACTGAGAATTTCAGGAGTCCCAGCTTCACAGGTAAAAGGCTTCCATACAATGTTATTAAGCCCTACGTCTATCTGTTACCACCTGAATCTGTTTCCTTCTCCATACCCCCAGAGTGGAAAATATCAAACAAACATGAGTCTGAGTCCTGCCTATCTCATATGCAACAGCATGTCTTTAGAGTCAGTTTTCTCACTGGCACAGTGGGTAAGGAGGTCATGCTCAACTTACAGGTTTGTTGTGAGCCATAGCTAAGCTAATGTATACCAGCAGCCAAGCATAGTGCCAGGAATGTTGCAAATAATTCAATAAATAGTATGCACTCACACACAGAGCAATAGTTGTTACAATAAACATATGCATTATTTGATACAATCCATATCCTGTTTTCCTCTCTAGAGCCAAATCTCCACACAGTTTTAGCAAACTGCCACTGCTCACCAGTTTCCTGGCTAAAAAACTAAGGACTCCTTAAAAGAGCCTCTGTTCACTTTCTATCTCTGTGATGAAAAATACCAGAAAGAATCATTTATAAGGAAAGATCCTTATAAATGATAGGATCCGGCCCTAGTACAAGCTGCTAAACTATCATGGTCCTGATTCAGCATGGCTGAACCTCAAAACAACAGTTTATCTTCCCAATGACCACTTCCTCCTCCTTCCCCACTCCAGCCCTGGATACAACTTCCTTCTACCTTTCCCGCCTACCCCAGGGAGCCTCTAATCAGCTCTTTGTGGGTCCCCTCAGACTCCGCCCCTAGCAAAAGTTCATAATGTCTCCGGCTCCCTGCCTCAGATCAGAGGATCTGCCCTCTCCCTGCCCTCGATCCTCTCCATGTCTTCAGAGTTAATAAAGCCCCCCCCCCTTTTTATTTCAGCTTTTTTGTTACACCACAGTTGCTGCCAACAAAACCTGTCAATAAGGAAGAGAGCTTCATTTTGGCTCACGGTTTCAGAGGCTTTAGTCCATGGGCAGTTGGTTCTATGGAATTCAGGCCTGTAGTGATACAGCGCACCATGGTGAGAATAGGAATCAGAGCAAATTTCCTCACCACGTGGCTGTTGGGAAAGGAAGAGGAAAAGAGAAGGAGCCAGGTTCCCACTTGCCCTTTAAGGGCACCAACGACCTACGGTAACTTCCTCCCACTGGGCCCCACCTCTTCAAGGTTCAACCACCCCTTGTAATGCCATCACTAAGTCTCTAAAACATTTAACATGCAAGCCCCAGCAGCCTGACAATTCACTGCAGCTGCTGGCCTGGACCTCAGGCTCTTTTCAGCCTCATCTGCTATTGCTGGAAGGCCAACAAGGAGATTCAGGGTCACCTAAACTACTCACCTAAACTACTCCAATTCACTGAAAGTTGGTAAAACCCAACGAGCACTAGAATCCTTGCAGGTAACATGGTCCTCACCACTTTTGTCTTACTGGCTTCATGGAGGTAACTGAGAGGCTCAGCTGTGGGAGGGAGATAGAATTTTGCCCTCTTGAAGCTGCTTGTGACCTCTGAAGATGTCAAAATTCGAACCTAGGCTTTTCTGATTTCAAAGCAAAAGCATATTCAAAATAGGATACATATACAGCTACTTTCTTTTAATTCAATGAATAGAAAGATTTGTACGAATAGTGTTTGTGGACAGGATATCATTGTATTATGAATAACCACTAGAAAGACAACAATATGGAATGTATTAATTATTGAAACTGTCTCATTGCTATTTCTCAGCAAAATTATTTTTTAAAAAAGCAAAAGCAGATAAGCCGACAATATGCAATTACTTAAATAGGTGCTCTAGGAAACCTGTGACATCATTTGTTGGAAATGAGACTCAGGAGACTACATATTTTCTTACACTGTTTTGCTTTCTGCTTTATTCTTTCAGTCCAAGGCTGCAAACATTTGTTTCCTGGAGCTTCAAAGATGCTTCCAGGCCTTTGTGTTTGCTTCTCACCTGGAGAAAGGAAGACAGGTGGAACCCTGGCAGTGCCCCTAGGGGAGTCTGGGGACCCCACTCTGATGGGGCCCTGCCAAGCACAGTGGCAGCATTCTTGGTCTCTAAGACCCATTGCAGGCTGGACCCTAGCCCTTTCGGCAACTGCACAGGGAGAAAATTTCTCCATTGCAAAGAAAAGGTTCAAGGGGGTCGAATGACTTCCCCAGGGCCCTGCAGCTGCTGCCAGGGTTTGGCGGTGCTGAGGTCTGAGCCCTCGAGCCTGGCCCAGAAGCCTGCTGCTTTTTTTTTTTCTCTTTTACTCTGTGCTTCTCAGCAGAGCTGCATCACCCCCTAGGGAGCAGCTCTGGAAGTTCCCTGTAACGTTCAGATTGTCCCAACAATTGGATAGCCTAGAAGTCACGGGCCAGCCCGCCACAATAAATGATTCTATGGGCTTTGTTACTTCAAGTCCACTTCCTGCAGGGACGTGCTCAGAAACACGAACCTTTGACATAAAAAGAAGCTTCCAAGTTCTCTCCTTTACTAACTCTGCATCTCAGCCTGACCCCTGCTCTGTTGCGCATGTAATTCTCTAGAAACTCAACCACAGCCCCGTGAGAGAGAGAGAGATAAGTGTCCTTTGTTTCGTCCAAGGCTTGCTGAGAAGTTGGCAAGCTCCGTGGATGTGGCATGCACACACACATGCAGAAGCCAGGGCTCTTGCTGGGATTCCGGCTCCTTCATCCTGTCCTCCGCAGTAATGACCAAGACATCTGCGCAGCCAGGTCTCTATCACCCCACTCTGGACCCATGTCCCTTTTATTTCTTGATATCATAGTGCCTCATTCTATCGGTCTTTTTTGATATGTTGGGAAGCAGGTTGTTTTATCATGAGTTTCTTTTTTTTTTTTTCCATATGTACTTAGTACAGGGTCCTCACTACCCAGATTGCACTCATAGTGACCCTCCTGTTTTCAGCCTCCCAAGTGCTGGGATTATAGGTGTGCACCACTTTGCCTAGTCTCAATCTCTGTCTCAGCATGCCCCAGGGGTGGGGCTGGCACAGCAAGCTGGGGATCGAACCCCCAGTCCCTACATCTGCCTAAGCAGGAGCTTTAATCTGCTGAGCTATCTGGCTGGTCCTCATGAGTTTCATTTCAAAATAGTAAAGGAGACAGCACAAATTTTTATGGAAAGGAAGCTTTGGGTGCGATAGGGTTGAGGCACTGTTCAAAGCCTCCACACCCTTTGTGTTTGCCTCCTTATTCTGAAAAATGAGAACAGGTGACAAGGCTCAGGACACAAGTCCTGGCTTGCATTCCCTCTTGCCAGTCAGTGTCCGGAGCTTCCTCCCTCTCTAGCCCTACCTCTTTGGTCTGTGGCTTCCTTCCTCTGGTCCAGCCTTGAAAGTGTGCACTTGGTCCAGCCACACCTCAGTGCTGCCGTGGTTACTTGTGCGCATCCCTTCCTGCTTGTTGCGGCCCTGATCAAGGTGCAAGATATCGGTTGGTGTGTTTCCCATCTCAGAGCTGCACAGTGGAGGAATGGACACTTCTGTCCTCAGAGAACCCAGGTCTACATAAGGAACTGCTCTGGGGTCAGGAGCTGCTTGGCAGTGTGGATCTGTAGGTCATCCTGCCACAGACACATTTTTTTCTGTCAAGCAGCAATGTCTTTGGATTATGGGCAAGTTAAAAGAGGGTGTAAAGCCTGCAAATGACTTTTTCTTGCATAAAACATCTTAATTATAATTACTCTCAGCAGCTGGGTCATTGCCTTGGGAGACGAGGAAGGAAGGAGAGAAATCTCTGCATTTTCACAGCATCTGCCAGCTCTCTGAAATGAAGGGGAGGGGTAGCAGAGAGGAAGAGGGCAAGGAACAGAGCCCCCAGTAGATTTAAAAGGGGGCTTTGTAGTGGTTGCATCTGTCCAGTAAAATAAATCTCTCCCAGTACTAAAATAACATCTACATTCATTTGGGCTAGTGCCACACTCAGCACTTAAGCAACTTGACAATAGATTGCTTGAGCATATTGAAGTTTGCCAGCTCACAACAAAACAAGAAAGCTACCCCAGCCGGCCGCATGGAAACACTTCTTTCAGTTCCCTACTTTCACTTCTGACTCCCATTTTCCTGCTGCACTTGAAAGAGAAAAATTTTGCCCTTTTTTCCACTGCCAACCACTTAGCGTGGCCCTGAAATGGGCAGCAAGTTGCCCCTGGAGGTGGTAGGCTTCAAGAGATCTTTTTCTTTTTCCCTAAAGGAAACTCTTAGAGACTCCATGTGCCTGATAAAGACGTTAATAAGTAGAGAAACATTATTTGGAGAGGCCCTCAGGTAGACTAGACATGAATAATACCTCATAAAAATATTACTTCTACCCAGGGCATACACACACAAGAGGAATTTGGCAATGGCCCTGTTTCTAAGAGAACTGTAGGCAAATAAAACCTTCCACATAGGATCCACAGGCCAGTCATTGGTGGCAGGGATTGTGCTCACTTCTGTGGAACATGGCCCAGGAAGTCACTTCTGAAACTTTCTGAGACCTTAACCCACAACGCTGGTGGGTTTATCAGGCTGCTGTTCACTGCTTTCTGGTCCAGTCTGGCCTGAGATAAGGAACCCATGTTCCTCTTGTCAGTGTGAGGAGGACGTTGATTTCAGAGGAGTTCACGGTGCTGTGGTCTGTCTGGATAGGCGGGTGGGCTACTGGCCAGAGCCGGAACTAAGGAGTTGCCCACGGAGGCCAAAGTACTTACTTCATAGTCCAGCAACTAGAGTTCCAGAGAGGTCAGCAAATGGTCCAAGATAACCAGAGCCAGCCAAGAGGAATTCCAAGCCTAGCTAGGTGGAAACGGCCAATAGCCACTGCCCTGGCCAGCAGAGCAAGGACAACTCTCTTGGGGGGAAAGTAGAGGCCCTTGTTTCTTACCTATCTCTTCGCTTTCTTTCCTTGAGTGTCTGTCTCCCAGTTTCAGTCCCCCTGGTTTGCACAGGGTTGCCACTAATCACCATGTGCCACATGCATCCTCCCCACCTTCCCTCCTCCACAAGGTCATGAGAACAATCCCAGAACTTGAAGCTGAAGAGAGGGCTTCTTTCCTCTGAGTGGACCAAGCTGGCCCTATGGTTGCTAGGGGCAGTGGGTATAGAACAGGAGGAATAGCCAAAGAAAAGTGAGACGAAAGAGCAAGAACATTGGTGACTTTAGCTGTAACCACAATCCAACTGTACCTGAAGCCACAAGTAGCCTTGGACTTTTTAGTTACATGCAACAATTAGTTTCCATGTACCTCAAACAATCAAATAATTAGCTCCTTTTAATTTACTGATTTTGCAGAAGCCAAATTGAGCTTGGTTTTCATTGGCTGCAGTGACATTTTGACAGATGCAGCTGCAGAATCGGTGTGTGGCCTCTTCCTGACAGGAGATGGAACCCTTATCTTCATGTACAGAGACTTGCCATAAGCCCCAGCACCGAGGCAAGTACAATGGCTGACACTGGCAATCTATGGCATACTCTACTTCATAGACCACCAGTGGGTCCTATGGCTCCTTCCTAGGGAGCCTCACCATCTTCCCAATCATGCCAGGGTACCCAGTTAGCTGCTCATGTGGAGTACTTGTGGCGAAATGTTTGTCCCTTGGAGTAGCACACATAGGCTATGCAATTGCTCTAAGTCACCACACTCTCTGGGCAACAAAGCAGGCAAACACATGCGTCCCCATGCAGGGGCTGGTTGCTCATCTTTCTGGAGCATTTTAATTTCTTCCTAGGGACAGGAATTTTTCAGGTTTTACTGAGACAGCACAGTGAAGAAAATCACTCAGACAGGCTCTCAGTAGCTCCGCTTAACATGACCTCGGACTCACACCAGATCTAAACATTCCCAGGCACAAAGTTTCCTATCTCAACCTTTAGCCAAGACAGCCAAGGGCAAGGGGGCTGGGTGGTGGGGCTATAGGATGGACTAGGTTTCATTGTAACATGAAATCATAGGAAGGTCTGTGAAGGGTTGCATTCAACTGGCTGCACCACCTTCTCTCTAAGAAGTCTGAAGAGGAGAGACCAGGTCTGATTGCCCCCAAATCATCCCCACGTGAGGGTTCAGATTAGCATTTGCTGCTGAGAGGGCTGCTGCTAAATTTAGAAAACAACAAATAGGTAGGAGGCACAAAAGATTTAAGAGGCTGCATTGCTGCAGAGGGAACTGCAATGTTTGAAACACTTCGCATGTATGCCACGCATGTTCTGAAGATCCACTTCCTTAGGTACTTCCCCACGCACCGCCTCCCATGTCTCCACGGTGCTGAAAGCACCCACGTCTCTACTTCCCAGTATTCCAGCTTTTGCTACTTGGAACATGCAACCCAGCTGCTGCTCCCAGGATCAGTTCTAGGCTGACTGAGTTTGGATCTCTTATTTTCATGGGGTGAAGCCAGAGCAAGGACTTAGGTTGCATGCTGATGAATCTCAGCTATCTCCACGCTGTAAATCAGCCTGTTCCAGGCACCAGGCCACCGTGGGAACTGCTGGCACTGGTATCTGTGCTACCGTCCCATAGACACGTGCTGCACGTCCTCCTACAGGCTTGGGAGGGTATCCTGTAGCTCCTGTAACGTCCTTCCTTGCAGTGTGAACTCGCTGCAGGGCTGGGACACCTTCACCCCTTCTGGCAAGTCTTCGCTACGGTTTCTTGTGCTCTCTGCTGTCTCTCAGGACTTTATCGGCACTGCTCGGAAGATCAGTCCATTTTCCCATTTCTCACTCTACTGATAAAGCCAAGAGGCAGCACAGAATAATGGTGGGTTTAGAATTAGAATCCAGGACTCCCACTTAGCAGTCATGGAAGGAATCTGGGTGAGTTACTGAATCTCCGTTGGCTCAGTTTTAAAGCTGTGATGACAAAGTTAGATCAAGCTGAGCGTCTGGCCCACAGTAAAAGCTCAGAAATTGTTATCTTTGGTATTATAGTATTTTCCTAGAATGGAAGATCACTTTCCTTACAGGATTCCAGAAAAGATTAATGGTGACCCCTCTGCCAGCCAGAGGCAGTAATTTCCTTTCCCTACCCTACTGACATGTTCTCAGATCTATAAAGTCCTCTCAGAGCTCTGTCTTACTCATCTTGCTCTGTCTCACCCACTGCTGCTATAATGAACCATTTAAATCCTCCTTAAATTGTTGCTGCATGGAGCTGGCCACAGCAAAGAGCTGCTGACTCCCTGCCTCGGGCTCCCCAGGTAACTCTAATCATCTTAAATGCACCATGGTCACAGACAGATTCAGTTTTCACAACACTTAGCCATTTTTATCAGCACAGAATTACAACCACAGATAAAGATCACTCGCTCCAGAGCCCTGTGCCTTTGGCCTAATCGCAGTGAGGACTAAGCAGTCCCAGGTACTTTTTAATACAGTGCATCCACTTTTAGCATTCTGTTGCTTTGTTTTTACGTTTTCCCTTGTTTCAAGAGTTAAAGGATGGGCTGGATTCTTCTCATCCAAGGTGGCTCCCTTTTGCAATGTGGACAACACCTTTGTTCAGCCAAGGGTATGACACAGTTCCCCCCAGGCTATATGTCCCTGTCATTACCCAGCATTCTGAAACAAGGCATCAATGCAAGAGCATTTGCTTTCTTCTTTGTTAAATCAATTTTTTTTTCATTTGTCCTACTCAGTGAAAGGTTCATCCCGAAGCAGCCCTCTCTTCTCTCTTACCATAGTGCTTTCAGAAATTGCCCCTGCATTTTCTCTGCCTCCCCTCCCCCTCTCTTCTTTCTTAAAAACAAGCAACTTTGGGGCTGGGAAGTGAAGAATGTGACACGCTCTGAGGCTTAAAGTCTCTTAAGGCACACATATGTCACACAGTCAAGTTGAGGGGGAAAAACATGTGCATGACGACACAGAGTTGTGAAAGTGGAACCCCAATCAAGTCCCAGCGCTCATGGGGAAGCAGCTTTTAATGTGAAGCCTCGGAGCCAGGGGAAAGCCTTCGCAACCAAAGCGAGATGAAGGGCCAGAACCTTAGAGGCTGCGGTAGAGGACGTAGCAGGTGGACTGAGAGTTTCAGTACAGGTACCCCACTGGGCTTTCTTTAGAAGCTCCCTTTCTACTCATGGCATCTTAGTCAAGACTGAAAGAGAGGGTGAGTGGTCCTGGCCGAGGACCCCGTGCGGAGCAGGGCAGTGGCACGGCAGGCCTTCCTGCGTTCCATCGCTGGGACAAGATACCTGACACCCACAACTTACAGAAGGGGAGTTTGATTTTGGTTCACAACAGTTTTAACTGCAAAGCAGCAAGGGCACCGCGGTCACTCATCCCATGTTGACCAGGAAGCATGGAGAGAAGCAACCACCCGAGGCCACCAGACATGGTTTCAGGCCTGGTGTGGTGGCTCACGCCTGCAGTCCCAGACTCAAGAGCCTGAGGCAGGAGGACAGCCATGATTTTGAGGCCAGCCTGGACTACATAGCAAGTTCCTATCTCAGTGAACAAATACTCCCAAAACCCCCTCCAGGTCACACCCCAGTGATCCATCCCAAGCAAATCTCACCTCCTAAGGGCCCACTGAGCTACTGAACGCACTAGTGGATGAATCCACTGATAAGTCTAGTGCCCCCAAGTCCAATTACCTTTCACACACATGAAACTTTTAGAGCCATCTCACATGCAAACCACAACGGTCTCTTGGAACTTCTGAAAGCAAAGACAGTGAATGTATCCTGAAAGCTTTTAGGGCAAACCAGGTCATATCAAAGGATCTGCATCAGAATTAAACAATAACACTAGAAGTCAAAAGCAAATGAAGGAATGCCTTCAGAATTCTGAGGGAAAATGATTTCCAGCCCAGAATTCTAGCCGTAGACAAATGAATACCATGTGAAAGAATGGAATAGAGACATTTTCAGAGCTGCAAGGGCTGCAGAAATTATCTCCCTTTTCCTAAAACACTACTTGAGAACATTTTTCAGTAACATGAGAAATTAAGTGAAGAAAAAGGAAAGCGGAGGTTTATGAGATACAGCAGAGGAAAATGGTAAAGGGAAGTCTTGGGCTCAGAGCTGCCCAGCAGGCCTGGACCAAGCAGCTAGTCTGAAGGAAGGCAAGACTGCAGAGAGTGCAGGGAGGAAAGTCTCTCCACACTGTGATGGAACTGGTGAAATTAGCAAATAACAATGGCATCTTAGATATCCAATAAAACACTTCAGGGTAAAGTTAGTGGTAAATAGAAGAAAAGCTCAGCAAATACAGGGACAAGGGGATTTTTCATTCTAGGGAAGATGGCATGAGAAAAAGAAACACATAAGGGCATACTTCTAATACATAAGGGGCAACACATAGAACATTGTAACAATATAGTTATTGTCCAATTCACCAAGCATATGAAATAGGCAAGTAAGGAAAGTGATGGATAAAAGCCCAAATCACATGTATTAAAGGGAGTGTATTGGTAGTGTCTACAATGAACTATAAGGCAGTGATCTCAACTTGTCAATGAGAGACTCTAAGAGAGTTGGAAACAGTTACTTCTACAAAGAGAGACCAGAGATGAGAAGAAGTAGATTAGGGCTTGCTATTTTTTCCTTTTTTTTTTTTTTATAAGATTCTTTAGCACTGTATAAACTGGTAAAAAAGAATCATATTCATATATAACTTTGTTAGGAAATCAAGAGTCAGTCAGAAAGGCATCGGTGCAGACCTGAGCTTCTGTCTCTCTTTGCTTATCTCTCCCGGTGCTCAACTCAGCAAGAGCTAGAGGTACAGCAAAAGGTGCGGGCACTGGGAGAGGCATGGAGGAGAAACCTTCGGAAGAAGCTCAACCCACTTCTTGAGCCAGAGTCTAAATCTTTGAGGCGCACAACCAAATAGTTCAGTGGATTAAAGTGCCTGCACGCAGGCTCAGGGGCCCAGGGTTCCATCCTGCTGTGCTGTTCTCTCCCGCCCCCCAGAGCTGAGACAGCAATGGAGACCGGGTGCGGTGGTCCATGCACCTCCGTGCGGTAATCCCAGCCCTTGGGAGGCTGTAAACAGGTGGATCACTATGAGTCCATCTAGTAATGAGCCTCTGAATACCCTGTAGAGCCTTCCATAAATCTTTGAGGCCCATTCAACTCTGACTGCAAGGTAAGTCTCGGCCATGCTGTGCACTGCCGAGTACTACAGGATCATGTGAAAAGCACCAGTATGAAATCATGCTGCGGATGTGCTGGAAGGCCAAAAGGAAGGTCTGGGTGACCGCTCAGCTCTGGTGCATGACTGAAGTTTGTTCATGACTACAAATGCATTCATCTGTGGAAGGAAACTAACTCTATGAATCGCACCTGTGGTGGTCCTAAGCAGTACAGTTATTTAGTCAATTGAGTTAGTTTGTTAAGAGACAGCCATCTGTGCTAATCACCAGGCTGAAGTTTATCCCATGGTGAGCAGTTTTGATTTTTACTACAGCCAAGTTAGGAGGCCACAGCGCTGCAGGGTTGGGTGGGAGGGAAGCGGCTAAGGCACCCCCTCGATGTCCCCTCCCCAAATTTGAGGGCGCTCACTGTAGCTCTTGGCTTAGTGTCCTTTCTTCTAGAGGTCAAAGACATCCATCTGAGGCCTTGCGGTTAGAATTCTTCTAAGATCCCATTAGTGGGGCAGAATTATTACCTTAATAAAACTTAATCTTGTAACATCTCACAAAGTCATATTTTGGGTTATTTTCTCTTGTTGCAGAAGAGAATGAAAAGGATACAGGGTGCTGTGGGGGAGGGGAAGGAGAGATACTGAAAGACCCAAGCGTCAGCAAGACTTTATTTGCTGCTCCCCCACAGAATCCCAGCATTTTGTAAAGGAGGCACAATGCATGTTGGGCCAAAAAAAAAACCAACAGACAAAACCGGAGCATCAAAGCTCTCTCCCTGCGTCAATAAGTAGTTGGAAAGTAGTGTCCGTCAGGAACCATATGTTTTCTGTATGTGTAAGAATACTCTTGCACAGGGGGCTGACTTCATAACTGAGATTCTTTTTCACTTAATTCAGTCATATTAGATTATGGGGCTGATTTTGATCATATCCACAAATCAGTATTTTAACAGAGTTTCCATGGAAACACTATATGCCCTGTTTTTTAACTTTTTGGACAAGGCCTTGCCTGTTTAACAACTTGAACAAGTTTGACGAGGACAACATGTTTTGTTTAAGTTACATTAACTGGGGCCAATATTTCCTAATTGCATTACCAGGAGAAACATTCACAGCATTACTCGTACCATGGAAAACCTCCCCTGGATCAGCATTCGATTTGCTTTAATCACTGGAGAACAGGAAACGGACGAGGATTGCCTTGTCTTATCAAGTTTTAAATGTGTTAACTGGCTTTACATCTATGAAATAATCTCTCTTATTAAATGACAAAGTTAGTCTTGTTAAGAGGATCGGCATTTACAACTATATCCATTTATTTCTTAAAACACCAACACATACGTACCTTTGGCTCCTGCTAAAGAGGTAAAATCACTCTGCATAAACATAAGCCCTTTCTTTGCATATGGATTTCAGAAAAATTCCACCAAGAGAAAGCCTTCCTCCACTTAAAAACAGTCTCAAGAATATCAGGCACAAGAATAAGTGCAAAAGTGATGTCCAGGGAAGGAAGACTTTCATAAAGCAATCTTTTTGTTTGTTTATTTGGAGTTTCTCTAAGCATTCCTGTTTACACAAACAGAGGCATTTATTTCTAATCACTAACATTTTCAGAATAGCCATAAGCAGAGTTTTTGAAAATGCTGCATTATATAGAGCCATGGGGGAAGGGGTTTACGGACTGATGTTAGAGTTCACTCTGACAGTATATAAAACATGGCCTGAAGGTCTGTGAGATGCCTGAGTCTGAAATGCTGGTGGAGCTTAATAAACTATCAGCAAGGAACAGTTTAATTTTACAGCATTAGGCACTGCAGCAGTAATTTGAGTGGGGTGAGCTTTATTTTAATGCATTGAGGTATACTACACTACGGGGAAATTGAATATGTTTTTAAAAGATATAAGTTCCCTATTCAGAATGGCTCCACTCAAAAACTTTCCTTTCTAAAGGAAGATAAGTAGAAAATAGTCACTGTCTTCCCAGAGCAACTTGTCTTACTTTTGAAATGGTGAACATAGCTCAAAACTCAGCTCATCCATTTCTAGGCAGCACCTTTCCATGGGCTTGGGTGCGTGGAAACCTGTGTGGATGGAGTGCGGTTCCTTCTGGCCATGGGAGCCTGCTGTCCACTGGGACACTGGAGGGCCTGCTCCATCCTTAGCTTCTGTGCCTCTTTGTGAGACGCTTGTCTGCTCTCGGCTGAGTGCCAAGGTCCTTCCCACTCAACAAGGACCTCAGAGTCCTCAGTGTGAGGGAAGTGCTCATTCACTTCCTGTCTCCACAGCATGCTCTGTTGGAGAGCGGACACTCCAAAGCAAACGCGCCTACGGGGCTTTGTTCCTGTGGTTGTCCAAAAAGTCGTGGGGAAAAGGGCAGCGCCAGGGCTAAGGAATGCCTTGCTCTTCCTGCTACTGTGCCATGGATCAAAGGGACATTTCTCCTTCCTGCCCAGCGATGATGAAGACAGGGTGGGCCTCCAGGGTCAGGTTTTGAACAGGGGGGCAGGCATGACAAATGTGTCCGAGATCTGACTGATAGCGTCATTCTTGGGGGCAGCCCAGACTGCTGCTCACATTCTGCATGAAATGCCCAGAACACTGTCCTCCACCAGTGACCAAGCAGAGGGACTGCAGCTCTCTTTCTCCCTCTCCTGTGGCCCCACTGTCAGAGGAAGCTGGCAGGGGTTGGCCAGCTTCCTGCAGAGGGCTGGGAGATTATTTCCACCAACTCTGCTTGACATGTATCACAGTTCCCTTCAAGGTGCTTTTTTTTTTGCTTTTTCCCCAGTGCACAGGAAGGGACTGAGAAAAATGAGGTAAAGGAGTATAGTAGTTTAAAGTCTTTGAAATCAGGCAGAATTTGAATTTCAATTCAATTCCAAGCTCTATCAGCCTACAAAACAGAGATCTTAGACAAGGCAGTGGGCCTTGCCAGGTCTCAGCTTTCTTTAGCAAGATATACAAAGAATAGCATTTGGTCCCTGGTAAGGTGGAATAGTGACATAGGGCTCTCCAGGTAAAGTAGCCTGTATCTGACACCCTGGAAGTGAATTATGAGTCTTGGATGTTGTGATTTAACCCTGAGAACTTAGGGACTCAATTGTGTCAGTCATAGAATTAAACAGAGAATAAACTGCTAATAACAGGGCCTCCTCACCCCAAGTGAGGTCCCTAGTTTTCTGCCTACTAGTTGTTACTCCTTCAGACCTTCTTCCTTTGTTCTTGGTTCTTCACTTAGGCCAGTGGTCACGTGCTGGCAGGCTTCTGTGACAGCACACGTGAACCTCATAGGTGACCCACAGTCACAGCAAACTCTCAGCAATCAAAGGGATCATCCAGCTGTTCCAACCAAACGCACAGAATGCGTGGGCCACAGACAGACTTTTCTGGAACTGTATTCCTAATGCAAGCTATGGATTTCTTGTTCCAACACGCAGACCACGGTTTAACTTCTGCTTCCATATGCCCTCAAATTTGGTTTCCCGTTTAAAGGTGGCCATTTTTAAAAATAAAGATTTTATTTATTTATTCTCACCATAGAAAAATCATGTTCGTGAGGACATGAGAGGACACCAATTTTACATTAAGATTGTAGCAATCTCAGTGTCGATGAAAATAAGCTCAGGTGGTTGGTCCCTAAGGTTTGCTTCAAATGCTCCCCTTAGCAGTGGGCCACTTGCATTCCTATTACAGACTTTGGGGAGCTTACACCACTCAAATCTGAAAATGGAAAGGACTAAATTTAGGAACGGCCTTTAGAATTATGTTAGCTTGGTTCCTGTTGCTGTCTAATGTTGTATGCCTCAAGCTCCTGACCTGGAAAGGATTCCGAGGCCATCGCTGGCTGCGGAGTGCAGCCTGGATGGGCCCACAAAGCAGGCAGGTGTTGTGCAACAGGAGCCCTTGCAGGATGTCTCATCCACATTAGCAACTGTGGGAGCTCAGGGGAGGAGAAGCTGTGTCCATCGTTGCCTCTTCAGACCCAGCAGGAATGGCTCTTCTCAGCCACACTGGACTCTGGCGGTAGGGCGGCTCCTCTGTTCTGCTGCCCGCAACTACGCATTGTAGGAAATTGCTCAGGACTTAATAAACATGCACTGAGATTTGGTAAGGCTTGCAAAACCACTATCCTCGCTTCTTCCTCCTAGAAGAATGGCAAGGAGTATCTCCCTGGTTCTGAGGCTGCCAAATATAGCAGCGAAGTGATGCCTCCTCCCCAAGTGTCCTACAAGGCTCTAAGCCTGACCCCAACACCAGGCAGCAGCATGTATGCAAAAGTATGTGCAAGAGGCTCTGAGGATTCGTGAGGAAGTAGAAGGGTGTGGGGCAAAGTGGTGGACAACCGGAAACCAGGTTCCTCTCCTTCCCGTATCATCTGCTTGGGTGGCTGTCTCCCTCGCTCTCTGTGCTGGAGCCACACAGGCTGTCCAGTAGCCATCCTGCACTCTACCTTCTTTCTAGTCTTTCAACCTAACATACACCATTTCTTTTACCTGGAATGACCATTGTCCTCTTTTCCTCCTGCTTTCAAATCTAACTCTACTTCACATTCCACCTAGGTTTTAGTATCTACAGGGATGCTTGTCCCACCCTCTCAAGGCAAATCCCCAGTCCTATTCTTAGAACCCACATACTTCCACCTTCTACCATATTTCCTGTTTTGTTTGTTTCTGTTTTTTTGTTTGTCTTTTTGAGACAGGGTCTCACTATGCAGCTCAGGCTGGCCTTAAGCTCACTTTGTAGCTCAGGCTGGTCTCGAACTCACAACCATCCTCCTGCCTCAACCTCCCAAGTGCTGGGATTATAGGCCTGTGCCACCATGCCCAACCGTATTTCCTGTTTTTTGACAGATGAAAAGAGGATGTCTGCCTTCAGTGGTCAGTGCCCATCTGGACTGTAGGTCCTTTTATTTGGCTATATCTTTATAGATATGTGCATCTAGATATATCTTCCATATATCCAAAAAAGAGTCTAGGAGGTTGGGGAGTACTCAAGATGCTTCTTTAACAAAGAAATAACATACACAAAAGGGCCAAGAATACAAATTCCTCTGGTATGCTTGGTTTTTCCATAAGGTTGTTTCTGCCCTGAGGAGATGTGTGAAGAAGAAGCAGAGACACATCAATCTCTTGAGAACTAACTACCTGGACTGCTCCTTTCAAGGGCCAGCTCAGAAGATCTAACCTTCACAGATCCTCATCCCACACTCCAGCTCAGCAGCTGTGTCCTCCACACATTCATGATAGCAGCAATTAGAGGTCATGAATGAGACACAGAAACGTGAGCGTGAGTCCCGTGAGGGAGTCTCCTGTGCTCTCAGGATCACAAGCGAAATGCTGACCGCACATGGAGAAGCCTGCTTGCTGAACACAAGTGTCTCCACCCCTATCAAGCTCCAAAGGCTGATAGTCCCGCTGCCTGATGAAGGCCAAGGGCACCTGGGGAGACGATGCCTTGCTTCTTTTTATTATGCAAGGACATGGAAATGGGCCTCTCACCAACATCCAATGAATGACTAGGAGAGATTGCAAGGAACCTTAATGGATCACTATGCAGCCCAGAGGAATGGTATGAATGTGGGATTTTTTTTTTTTTTTTTTTTTTTTTTTTTTTTTTTTTTTTTTTTTTTTTTTTTTTTTTTTTTTTTTTTTTTTTTTTTTTTTTTACAGAACTGGGGATTGAACTCAGGACCTTGTACTTGCCAAGGAAGCAGTTATTCCACTAAGCCATCTCCCCGGCCCCTAAACATGGGATTCTTGAATTAAATAAAAGAATAAGCATATCACTAAAGTATCAAATGGGAAGCTGCCTATGATAAATCTGATGGAAACTGCAACAAAGTTAAGGCTGGACCTTGGTTTTACTAACACAAGTCCTATCTGAAGGTTTCAGTCCCAAGACGTCAACAATAATTTCCCTTTGTTCGTGGAACTATTTTGATGACCTGCAGAGATAGGTAGGGCACAAATTCACTGAGCTGGCCACTGATTCTGGCAAACAGAGCTACACACATGTGAATATTCTGAAAAGACAGTAACCTCAGTCCACAGAAAAAATGCTCTTTTGCACTGAACTTGCTTTTTTGTTGTTGTTCCAAGCCAATTAGTACAAGTAGATGCAGTATCAATGCCTAGGTAATGTGCATTGTTACATTCTAAGACAGGCTTGGCTGTGATGCTAACACTGAAAGAATTAACCCTTCCCACAAACATGCAAGTTCCAATCAGATAACAAGATTGAAGATTTGAAAAGATAAGTAACTCAGAATCATACAGCCAGTACGTGTTGGAAGAAGCATTTGGGCCTAGCGAGCTTCACTCCAAATTCTGTATATTTTAAACACGGGGACATTGTTCAAAAATTAAATGGTAAGATAGATGAAGCTCGAATAAAAAGAGGCCCCGTGAAGTCAGGATGTAGAGTCAGGATGGTGGGTTACAACAGAAGTCCTTCTTGACAAAGGTGCATTTTCCAAAACACTGGCACAAGTTCTGTGTATCAAAGATCTAATATAGAGTAAATCTTTAAAAGAATATGATAAAGACAGCTTCATTATTGCATCTAAATTGACATACACTAGACTATAACTTAAAAATATGAAACACATACCACAATCTATTGCAGAGACAGGACTATCATGTTATAATTAAAAATACAAAAGCCAATAAAAGTTCAACAAGAAAAAGTACATGAACAGTCACGTTATGTGTAAGATGCATAAAGGACCAAATATGAACAGGATTCCACTTTATATCCAGGGGGCAGAGAAAAAAGTAACCAATCAGAAGGCCTCAGTAAAACAACATGTCATTGTGAGGCCTTGGCCAGCCTCAAACTGCCATGTTTCTTGATCCTTTCATTTCTTTTATCAGGTTTATGTCCACCAGCATCTGTCTACATTTACTGCCCGAGCCACAGAGTGCACTAATTACCTTTAATTGTACTTATCTGAAATCTATCTTTACCTTCACATATATCTTTTTATTTAAAAAAATATATGTAGTTGTTACAGGGTCTCACTAGATAGCCTGGATTCACAGTGATCCTCCTGTTTTCAGTCTCCCCAGTGCTGGGATTAGAGGCATGTGCCACTATGCCTGGACTCAGTGGCCAGCTCAGCTCACCCTGGGGGCAGGGATGGAACAGAATGTGGTGCTGGGGATCAAACCATAGTCCCTGCACTTGCGTAAGCTTGCCTAAGCAGGCGCTTTGGTCTGCTGAGCTATCTCACCACCCCTGTTCACATATGTCTTATATACAGGGAAAGTGCTGCAAAACTGCAGAAGGCTGGGACGATACTGAGTTTGGAAAGTCTGTTTTCTCTAACTTGAAAGTACAGGGAGGACAATCCAGTCCCCTTTAGTCCCACTATAGTCCCCCATAAATGTATCAGTTGGGCCCCTTCCACTGAATAAAGTTAGTTCTTGGAGAATTGCTTCCCACTCAAGGCATTGAAAAGATCAAGATCAACTCTGATGTAAGAGATGAAGTTTCTAACTAGTGCTCTAAAGCTGGCCAACTCTTTGAAGGCCAAGGGCCAGTGTGCTTGGATTCATAGTTCCCAAGTACCTAGCTCAGTCCTGGGAGCTGCAAATAAGTGGGCATTAAAAACCCAATCACAAAGATTGCAACTATTTTATTTTAGTTCTTTGAATCCATTTGCTTTTGAGACTATTTGAAGTCTGCCAAAAGGAGCTTAAGCTGAATGGCTTTCAGTATTCCTTGAATCTGAATTTCGATGTTCTCCACAAAGCTGGTAGAGATAAGAGGTGAACATACCCTTTCCACCTTCCTACTACAAGAACTACATGGCAGCCTCAATTCTCTGGTCATTAGCTCAGAAGGAAACTACTCAACTTCTGAGTCTATAGATTATTTACTTTGCAGCTTTCTGTCAAAAGAATGAATGGCACTGTTAAAAATTCCCTAAGGCATAACATGGAAAACTATAGGTCACTTTACTATTACACCAGTACCTGTACTGTAAATCAGTCCTTGTGACTTGATTTCTCTTGAGTTGTGTCATCTATAAGGAAAGTAATAGTAACTTGCTTATACATCCATTCATTCAACATTTACATAATGAATTTACTATGTTGGCTTGAAGAAAAACTAGGGGCAGAAAGAAAAGGTCATCTGAACTTTAGAGAGTTGTCACCTTTAAGTGAGGCAATGCAAATAAAATATGAGAGTGGGAACTGCTAATGACCCATAACAAGATCTACTCCATTGGGTGTACTAGCTGATTGGTAGGATGTCTTTAAAAATATATGTTCCTAGTTCTTTTGTTGTGTGTTACAAAATAGGTCTAGAGAAAGAGGAGGAAAGGAAAGATGGAAGGAAGGAAGGAAGGAAGGAAGAAAGGAAAGAAGGAGGGAAGGAGGCAGGCAGGCAGCAAGCAATATGGAAGTTATAAAAACCAGATCAGTATGAACTTTATACATAAGTTCCATTCAGTCATGCACAATACCCAGAGAAATATTTTCGCTACTGCCCACATGCCCCTAAGTGCTAGACTGTCTCCCTAGCTAAATGAACTTTCTGCTCGATACTCTCCTGAGCTGCAGCTGTTGCCGGTCCCTGCTGCCCCACCCCCTGCTCTGGCATCGGCTCCTTGCACCCTGGACGGGCTGTAAGCTGAAGAGATGGAAGAGCACTTTGGCATGATTTTTACCTCGCAGATGTTAGAACTGGGAGAAATGCTCACGTTGGTGATGAGGTCTTATCCACACGCAGAAGGATGTTACCTTTGTGCAACTCCTCTCAGAGCGGACTTGAGGCCACCTGTAGATACTACGTGTGTACCCACAACTCAGCTTATCACTAGACGACATGCAACCTGAGTATTCCAGTGAATGAAAGTGGCCTACTTGCTACTTAAAAACTCAGTTCTCCTTGGTAGATTCGTAATTACAGATACAAGGCATGCTTGTGGTAGCAAGTTAAATACGTGCAGAGGCATAAAAAGAAAAAGTTACTTTTCCTTTCTCCTTCCCACCCTTGCCAAATAATCTGTGTTACCAGCTTGGTGACTCCCTTCCCTATTTATTTCATCTGCAGACAGACCAACACACATTGGAAGGGTGAATTTCTCCAATTATAATAATTTTTTTGGTCAGGCAAATGCAGTTATATGACATACTTTTGAGCTAAAATTACTTGATTTCACCTTAACAATTTATTATGAGTCTCCTCCCAATGGGTGTATTTAGTACTAGTTTCTTCTTCTTCTTCTTCTTCTTCTTCTTCTTCTTCTTCTTCTTCTTCTTCTTCTTCTTCTTCTTCTTCTTCTTCTTCTTCTTCTTCTTCTTCTCCTTCTCCTTCTCCTTCTCCTTCTCCTTCTCCTTCTTCTTCTTCTTCTTCTTTTTTTTTTTTTTTTAACTAGATGTACAATAATGCCTGGAAGAAAGAGCTGGATTTCAAGGCATCAGAATTAATAATGGTGGCTGATATTTTTTTAAAAAGTGACATTTTAATTTTGTTTGTATTAGAAAATATTCTGACTTACAATGGAGAAAAGAGGATACCTTGGAAGGTAAGAAATTATTGAAACTTCCCTGTGACAATAATATTCTGAGGGTGAATCTAAAATCAGTTCCTAGGGCTGGCCAAATAGCTTGGCAGATTAAACCTCCTGCAAGCAGGTACAGGAGTTGGGGGTTCAATCCCTTATCTAGCCGTGCCAGCCCCACCCCCCAGGGAATGCTACTATGGCAACTGAGACTGGGCATGATGATGCCAGCCTGTAATTCCCACACTTGGGAGGCTGTAAACAGGCGCGTCATTAGGAGTCTGATCTAGTAGAGAGACCCTGAACACCTTGTAGACCCTTCCCTAAAATACAGAAAAAAATAAAATAAAATAAAATCAGTTCCCATGTGTGAAACTGGGGTCCCCTGAGTCTTGGTGCCAGGAGCCTGTCACAGGCAGGCCTCCCCTCGTGGGAGTGTGTCTGGCCTGAGCCAACACTCAACGTTTCTCTTGCATTACTCTTTACACACAGTTTTCATGCCATCTCTTAGATCTGGTTTGCCAAAGGATGGAGAGAAGTCGCCCCAGGCACTACCATGCAGGTCGTGTACTACGTCTTTGTTCTCTGGGCTGAGATCAGAGGCATAGATCAATCGGCCTCTGTCTCCATCCAAAGTCTTTCCATATATCCCAGAGCCTTCCAGCTTATGTGTGCACTGCTCATCTTTGAACTGTCTTAGAATCAGCAGGAACAGATAGAACCCCAGAACCCCCTGGGGCCACAAGCTACTCTACCCAGGAGTCCCTCTACTGGGGATGTTTTCTGTGTGTTCTCTGGGTGTTTGTAGCAGCTCAGATTCTTTGAAGTTCAGGAAAATGCACTGTGAAGAGGAGATACATAAACGTTGGATCTACCAGACCTGTGCTACACACTTAACAAATAGAACATCATGTTCACTATCCACTAGGAGCTATGTATTACTACAGACATAAAGCTGGACTAGGAGAGCCTATGGTTTGCCCAAGATCAACTGGTGTTAGGATAACCACAACACAAAGAAATGCAGCTCCTCATTTAGCCGCACAACCCACCTGTAGAGGGCAGCGTTTGTGATCCCTGCAATCCATTGCAAATGTCCTGGCCTCCCGCCCCATCACATTGTCTGTGGATTTATATTATTCAGACCTCTGAGTCCAAGAGACTTGTATCCTCACAGGGTCCTGAAAGACACAGTTACACAACTACCCTAGAACTGAGAGAGTCAGCCTCTCACATTCTCTGTCTATTCAGGTCCCCAAGTTGGTGCCTATAGTGCCTTTCAGACCTACTCATATCTCTGAGCCAGAACGACAAGGTTTTAGTTGTAAGTGGGCTCTAAAGATTGTCCCACCTGGCCCCTCTCACTTGACAGGTGAGGAAGCAGGCAGCGGAGAGGTCTGTCTGGGGTGTGGGAGCTGGGTGGGGGTGGGTGAGAGGAATGTGCTAGAGCACTGAAGGAGAGGCTCCGGGCTGGGACAGGGCAGGCTTCACAGGCCACACCCCTGGCCAATGCCCTCTGTAACTCAACTATATCTGGACACAGCATACATGTTCATACAACATTCCTTCCACTCCCAGAGATGAGCTATTTGGCCCCTCACATGCGAACCAAGTGTTTCCTGACCCCTTTGAAAGACATGCATTCAGGTAGACAGATAACATGTGAGTGCACACAGGTAACATTAAATTTACAGGTGCTCATTATAGAGGACGGATGATACAGAAAACCATCCTAGAATGACCTGCCTGATTCACAACTATTTAGACTTATGACCTGCTACTTGGGTTTATGACTTGTACTCAGACTTGCAATATGGAAACGTGAGTGGCAGTGTGGTTTTAAAGTGGCTTCCTCTGCAGTATACCACTGTTTGTTTGTTTTTTTTTCTGATTGTACTATACAGTACAGTAAAAAACTGCATGTAAGATTAATGCAAATAATCTTAAAAATAATGCAAATAATCAAATAAAATAATGCATGTAAAAGTTATGCAGATAAAAGCAAAGTCACCAAGTTGCAATTTCCTTTGACCATTTCTTTGTTCTGATTATTGTGATGAACATACTAGATATAATTCCTCATTTGGCAACGAATGCATTTGACAACCTAGTCCTAAGACAGGAGCTCGCTAGTTAAACAAGGAATGTCAGTGACTATGTTATAGCTGGGCCACTGAAGGTCGTATATGATAAGGGAATATTATGAAATTGTGTGCACCTGAAGACAGCCACGTAGGAAGCAAGGCAAAGTCAGAGGAAGGGACAAAGGAACCATCTGTATTAAAGCTGAAATGGCTTTTCATCACTTGATCTACTATGTGCGATTCTCCTGGATCTGGCTGTTCCCTATTGCATTGGGATACTCAAAAAGCATTGGAGAGAGGGGAAAAACAGATGGCAGGCTGGATCTGCCAGTGTTTAGGAAGGGGCAGGATGAATACTTGGTTGTGTGTGGTGGTGAAGGGCTTAGTCAAAGCAGAAAAAGGTCCCCAAAAAACATGCTGTTGAGAAAAGTCAAGACCCAGTCCCCTCCTCAAGAGGCCTCCTATACACCCACACCTCGAGTCACCACACCCTCTCAATGCTAGCAGCTCTGAAGCAGGAATGTTCTCTTGTGGTAAAAGTGGACATTCATGAAGAGCCTTGGAGGCTGAGTATGGAGCTCAGTAGTACTGGTGATAGAATACTTGCCTCAAAGCACAAGGCCCTGGAATCAGTCCCTAGTGCTAGGCCAGGCATTATTTGATTTAGTCTCAAGCATGTTCTTATGAAATAAGAGCTACTGTTACTCCATGATAGTTATAGATGATGTTGCCAGTGGACAAATAAAATCTAGGGACAGCTCATTCCTAAGCCCATACTCACACTGCTTGGTACAGGGCTTCCCTTCAGGCTGTCTCATTGAAAGCATGGCTTTTCCATCACATGCGGTCCCTCAGGGAATGTGGGGGTGCTGGAGAAAGGCAGCTTCAAGCCCTGAACCCCCCCCCCCCAAAGCGGCAGGGGATTTGCACATTAAAAGCACTGGTCCCCATCCCTTGTGGGAATGCTCCCAGCAGCTGCAATTAGAGAACAGTCACAGTTCACTGATGCCCAATGCTCCCAGGGGGGCAGCTTTATTATTTTATATGTGAAAAATGAGGAAAGAGCCAGACCGTTAGCACTGGGGGGTGGGGGTGACATGATGAAAGATGGAGAAGTATTTCCCAACTCGTGCTAACCAAAAGGTCAATTCAGCTGGAAGGAGGGGGCAGGGAACAAGCAAACAGCTGAGAAGTATTTGTGGCACCGGTGAGAAGAGGTTGTAATGTCCACTAAAGGAAACCATGGCTATGAATTTCAGGGCATCAAGACCCTGTCAACATAGCTAATCCCCATGGATGTTGGCTGAATAAGCCTTCGATGACCAAAGAAGCGCACTGTGGAAACCGTATCAGCCTCCAGCAGGCCAATTTGTCCTCGTATTACACACTCCGCTGGCTCTGTCATGAGCCCCCCACATCGAGAATCCGGGTCGCACATCCCCCAACCCGATGAGGTTGACACAGCATGGTTAATAAGTCAACAGAATTCAGAAGCCACAACCGGATTAAGAAGGCTGTTTTATTTTGGTGCCCTGGACTTCAAGCAGATTAAATAATCAAAAAGGCCGAGCCATTGGGGTCATGTTTGAATGCTACAGCTGTTCACCAAGGTCTGACAAACATTCTTTATGTGGCTCGCCATCTGAATGGGAATAGCAGAGATGGCTGGGGTAGGGAGGGAACTGACACTTTTAGAAAGAGAAGAGATACAATCGAATGATCCTTCTCTGGAAAGCAACCCCAGCCAGATGGAGACAAGGAGATGGGCCGTGTAAAGAACTGGTTGGTGAACACTTTCTGCAAAAGCAGGATTCAGAAAAAGTAATGGAAATTGGGATCCCGGCTTAACATGCTCTTGGTTTGTTGATCTGTGAATTAATAAGGGTTGGCGACGTGTGCAGAACAGGAAGACTGAGCCATGGAAGGTAAGCCTGGGCAATTCTGTTGCCCCTTGGAGAAGCTCACCGGCTGAAAGAGGGAAGGGATGGCCCAAGAAATGTGTCAGTGGGAAATCAATTTTCAAGTCATCTTCCTGAAAAGATCAGGCAGATGTAAAAGATATCTTTGGGAAGATTTATGTTTTCACCTCATTTAGTATAGAGGAAAGCAATGGAGGCAGAAGAATGCAGGGCGATGCAGACACGCAATGGGCAGGTCACGGGCCATTTCATAGAGACAGGGGGCTAGGAGTTGGAGCTCATATATTATTACTCCCTTTGGGGTGAGGATGGAACTAAAAAGAAGGAACAAGCCAGTCTTGGTTTTAGGAAGACAAACCTGTCATGAGTACATGAGCAGATCCTGCGGAGAACATGACCTCTGATTTAATAATTGATTCCCAACAGTTAGTGAGAGCTCTGCCCCCACCCCCCAGCTAAGGTGAGGGGGTCAGTTTACTTCAACTGATTAAGAAATCATTTAGGTTATTTGCAGAATTATAAAAATAAGAACAAAGATTTTATTCTTTTATATTTTGGAAAGGTGACGGGAACTACGATGTTGGGTATGCATGAACAAAATTAATCCAAGTACACCGTCTTCACCCATCTGAGCCTGGAGTAGAAAATTTAGGAACAAGGGAAACAGGCTCAAGGGTATTTGATGGTCACAAATGTATATTTTCTACAAATTCCAAACAAGCAACCTTACTTTCTTTGTATTTACTTTTGTTTTAAAGAGAATTAAAAAATCTAAAAAATTATAGAACTTTGAAGGAAGATGATAGGAAATCAACAATGGTTGCTCTATTGCATATTGATATCTTCAAAGGAGTTGTTCAGATTGCCAGATACAAGTAAGTATCCTTCCGAACAGCACCTTATGAGTACTCATTGAGTACTTTGAATATTATTGTGTAGCTTTCTGAATGCCTTCACCAATTTAACAAAATGGCCTTGACAGATGTTTGCCAGAGTTTGAAATTCAATTCCCAAGGAAAAAGAAGCGAGTGATGTTCAGCTTTGGACAATCACCTAGAAGTATCTACAGACATGAAAATGGGCACCCTCTCTGAGCTCAACAAAGAGACCCCTTTTGATTCCAGGACCCTCTCCCACAGTCCCACAACAAAGGGGCTCGGGATGAGAGTGCTTTTTTAGCACTGCTTATAATGAAGGGAAAACAAAAAACCCACAGCAGCTCAAATGCCCCTCACTAAGGCAGTTAACAAATATTAAATTTGACCTGGTCTCACTGCAGAATACTCTATAGCTCAAAAGGAAGAAGTAGTTTTCTATGTATCCATGTCAATAGATCAGTTTTGAGTGAATAAAACAGATTGTACAATGAGACATACTGAGGATTATATTTATGTGAATGTTTGCAAACCATTCTACAAGTCATTGTGTATGTGTGTGTATACCTGCCTCTGTGTGTGTGTTATGTGCATGAGTGTGCATGTGTGTGTATTTGACAGGCAGTGGAGCATAGTAGATAAAAAGCTCTGGGTCTATAAGCAGACTGGGATCAAAACACTATGTATGTGACCCTGGGAAAGGGATTTCACTTCTCTGTGCCTCAGTCTTCTTACCTTTAAAATGATGTAAACAGTAGAACCATATTTACAAAGTTTTTAGATAGAGAAATAGACAGACAGACAGACTGACCGACCAACGGGCAATGCCTGGTCCAAAACGCTAACTGGTCACCCACTCCTGTTTTTTATAACTACTGTTTTTCACATGCCCGGAGGGATACATCAGTAGTGATGGAGGCAGGGGACTCTGGTCAGAAAAGAGGTGACTGGCACACTCATCGGAGGGAGTTTTTCCGCATTACTAATGCATTGTTTATTTTAGTAAAGAAGAAGCAGATGAAGGATGCATGATGACCTGTGGATGACTGGCATAACTGATACAGGAATGTGAATGTTTATTCCATATTAGGGATCGAATCCAGCCTTACACTGAGCTACATGTTCAATCCTTTTTTAGACTTTTAGACAAGGTCTCACTAAATTACTCAGGATGGGCACAAACTTGCAATCTTCCTGCCTCAACTTCCCAAAGTCCCGGGCTCACAGATGTACACTATCACACCCAGCTTAGATGTTTATTATATTCTACTTAATACTTCTCTGTATTGTGAGAACATCTTGAATACAAGGAAGTGGATCCCTCTTTGGAATTATTCCTGCAAAGAGGGACATCAATTGTAGGAATGCTTGAGACCTGTCCTAGCCAATACAGTAGCCACTAGCCCCACATGTGGTAATTTAAATTTAAATTAAGTACAAATAAAAATTCAGTTCTTGGGTTGCAGTGGTCAGATTTCAGGGGCTTAGTAACCACATGTGGCAAGTGACTCCCATACTGGACAGCAGCTGTAGAACATTCCTATCATCACAAAAATATTCCAGTGTACAGTGTTCCTCTGAGCACACTTCATACAAATGTGAACATCTGCAATCCTATCCTTCATCTACACGCCAGCCCCCATATATTTAAGCAGTGTTCTACAAAGGGCATGTGTCCCTGAGAGATTCTTACAAAGTGCTATTTGAGATCCTTCTACTATTTGATTATGGAGGCACTGAGACAATGTCTTCTGAAGTTCTGACAATAGTTAGCACAGACTTTGCGGTTGTTATCCACGCTGGGATATGCTTGGTCCATCTTAACTCTGCTAAAGGCAAGTGATACCATCTTTCTTCCAGGAAGGAAAAGGGAACCTGGCTCAGAATCCTATTACTTGTGAGCTCACAGGGAGAGAAATGCTCATCCTCGTTCTTCAACACCAGCCCTTATCCCAGGTTCTTTCTTTCTGTCTGTCCTAGGTGAGCTGCTGGTATTGTCAAGCATGATCTTCCTACTCCAGGGGGCATGTGGCTGCCCAGAGAAGTGCTTCTGTCACCCATCTTCAAGTTCTGTAGACTGCAGCCACCAAGGTCTGGCTGAAATCCCTCCTGACCTCCCTCCTGACACACTAACCTTGCTTTTGCAAGATAACCAGATAGGCCAGCTTCCTGCTCTTGCATTTAGGACAGTGCCGCAGCTCAAGATCTTAAATCTGTCCAACAATTCCCTTTCAACACTGGCCCCAGAAGCTTTCCATGGACTTTGGGACTTGGAGGTTTTAAATCTAACCCACAACTCTCTGCTTTCCTTAGAAAGCAGGATTTTCCAGTTTGTCCCGCAGCTGCGGGAGCTTCATTTGTCTTCCAACAATATCAGCCACCTCCCCAAGTCCCTGGGCGAGCCGCGGGAGAACCTAACTGTGTTTGCAGTGCAGCACAACCAGCTTCAACATCTCAGCCGTGAGCTCCTAGAATCCATGCCTGGGGTGAGGCTGTTACTACTCCACAACAACTCCTGGAAATGCAATTGCCACTTGCTTGGTCTTAAACTCTGGCTGGAGAGATTTACCTATGAAGGTCAGTAATGCCTGTGGGGAAAGCCCCATCAGTGTGTCACCAGCCTTGAATGTTCCTCCTCTGTACTCTGCATCAGCAGAAACATCAGGAAAGGGCAAGGGAAGCTTTATGCTTTTTCATATTGATGTCATTTCAAGATATGGCCAAAGGGGCAAGCGAGCCATTACAGTACATTGAAGTGCAGATATTCACAGTTACCTACAAAAATGATGCAAGGAGATAGCTCTCTACTTGCCTCAGTAATTCAAGCTGAAATGACTTATCTGGGATGTATACACTTAAGAAAGAGGAATTTCAATTGTCACCTAAGTGACTGCCTAGCCCAAAAGAAACACTTCCCTTCCCTTCCCTTCCCTTCCCTTCCCTTCCCTTCCCTTCCCTTCCCTTCCCTTCTCTTCCCTTCCTTTTTCTTTCCTTCTCCTTTTGTTTTGGCACCAAGAACTGAATTCATGACATTGCACTTGCCAGGCAGGAGCATATGCCACTATGCTATCTCCATGGCCCTAAACTTTTAATTTTCACCTGTGAAGCAATTTTTTTTTTCAGAACCGGGGATCGAACTCAGGCCCTTGTGCTTGCCAGGCAAACGCTTATTCTACTGAGTTATCTCCCTGGCCCTCAACTGTGAAGCAATTGGAGGGCAGGGCTGTCACTCTATGGAACATTTTATCCTTTGTCTGCTTATACCCATTTGGTAGCAATAATTGTCCTAAAGACGATTCCTTCTGCTTTAGAAAGACTATTGGTACCACAATTGGGTACATTTGGGTCTCTCTGTGAAGTTATTCTTTCTTTGACTAGATGTTTCAAGTAAAGTACAAGAGCTCAGAATATTAAAGATGAGGAGCTCTGGACATCACCCAGGGATGAGGAAACCATAGGCTGAGAGCTGAACTGAGCATCTCTTTGTTATACTAAGTAGTTGCTTGGAGCAAGAGGATGAGGTTGGATAGTTGTAATGCAGACTGTATGGTAAAGCTTATGGCACTTACAACCCTTAAAAACAGGTTTGCTACCTCTGTTATCAATGGGAAACAGAGGCACAAAGGAGTTCAATATCAGATTGCCCAAGATGAAAGCACAGATGGCAATAAGAAGAATAGGTTTCTTTTCATAGCCTGCAGTATTTCTCAAAGCATCATCCATTCTTCCATATACCCGAGTGCTTTTTATATACCACATACCACTCTAGGCACTGAGCAAAGGACAGTGAGCAAGAAAATCCTTACTATCATGAAGGTTATACCAGAGCAGTAGAAATAGATGTTGAATAAGATCATAACTAGAGCTACACATGCATACAGCAGTGCTGAGAAGACAATGAGGCAAGGAATTATGCGGAGTATGGCATGGAGAGATGTAGAGAGAAGGTGAACAGCATGGACAGAGAAGGCCTCTCATAGCACATGACATGGATGAGCAGAATTAAAACGAAGAGGAATGAGCCTAGAGATGACTGGGTGGGCTTGTAGAGAGACCAGCAATGCAAAGGAATGGATTAAGTAGGTGACAGGCTCAGTGAGGCATAAGAGTGCCAGAGTAGCAGAAGAAAGCAAAGGGGACAGAGATGGGGCAGGCCAACTTCCCCAGGGGCTTGGTGAAGCAAGAAACAACAGAGCAGGCTCTGGTGTCTAGATGGATTTAATCCTAATGAAATAGAAAGTTTTGGAGGAGTTTCAGCCAGGTTGAAAATATGATCTTGTGACACTTTAAAAGGCTACTCTGACAACTCTTGGAAGAGTAGACCAAAGAGAAAGAAAAACAAAAAGCAAAACTAACAAACAAACAAAAAACCCTCAAGGAGAAGGTGATTTTAGTTGCCTGGGGAAAAGACATGAGGTCCAAACCAGGGTAGTAAGACGTGATCAACTGTGGGAGACATGTGGAGTGCAGAATTGGATTTTGAATGTGGATTTGCTAATGGGCTGGAGTGGGAAGTGAAGAAAAAAGCATTATTATGGGAAATGCTTTTTTTTTTTCCCTGCAGGAGAAGCCAAATCAGTGTGGATATGTCTAGCTGACAAAAGGCTGACTTGGGAGTGAGAGTGGGTGAAGGGAATCTGGGGAGCACCCTCAGGCAGAGCTCATTTTGCCCCCCCCTGAAGATGTCTGCCACGTGTACAAACTGAGCTGCTCAGTTCTTGGTCCAGTATTTGATCCCGTGGCTCAGGAGGGTATGATATCTCCAGGTATAAATCAGAGAGTCAATGGCATCCCAATGGTTGCAGCAATTCTCAGAGGGAGGTAGGTCAGAGTAGAGCATGAGCTCAGATGTACAGCTACGGAGGTTCTCAACAGTGTCACAGGAGATTGCAAGGCACTCACCAGCTAATGCTCAAGGTAACAAGGCCAAGTTGGAGCGGGACAGCAGCAGGCATATAATGTAGGCTTCTTCTGATAGGAGGTGGCCAACAAAGCCAAACATGCCTGGAGGTGAAGCAGCCTGAGCTATCATGCTCTGCATTAAATTGTACACACAAACCAGATAATAATAGACAGTCTTCATCCAAAAAGAACATTTCATGAAAAAAAAAAAAAAAAGTTCCAGAGCTAAGATACTAGAAGCAGTGTGGGGTGAGATGAGGGTTTCTTGCTTAGCCAAAACACATGCTGGTGGCCTTTGGGCAAATTGACTTTCAGTAACATCAAGTACTATGATCAGATTAAAGGGAGGTTGGCCTGTGCTCTTTTCCCTTCCTCTGTGGTAGAGTGCAGAAGTAGAGATTACAGCCATTCTTCAGAGGAAGGTAAGATTAATTTGGACTAACAAAGCCGGGCATGGTGGCGCAGGCCTGTAATCCTAGCACTCGGGAGGCTGAGGCAGGAGGATTGTTATGAGTTCAAGACCAGCCTGAGCTACAAAATGAGCTTAAGGCCAGCCTGAAATGCATAGTGAGACCCTGCCTCAAAAAGACAAAAAATAAAAAAAAATAATAATAATAATTTGGACTAACAAGCTCTGGATGCCCCCCCAAAAGCTAGAAAAAAAAAATCCCCAAATAGATGCTAAACATGGGAGATATATGATGAACATAATGAGGCAAGGCAAAGGGAATAGATGCTGATCAGTAACTTCGTAAACAAATGCAAATAATACAGATACAATATTAGGACAGACTAAGTGATATGACACCCCTAGATAGCAATCATATATGAATTAACAGCTTATGGTTTTGTCAGGCCAGAAGCAATGCATTTGGGGCAGGGTCTCTGTCATAGGGACTCATGCTATGACACTGATCACCACTTGGCATTTCCATGGCATGGCTGACTTTACCAAACATTTACTTTGGGCAGGGCATTGTCTCCCATTAGCAGCACAAGCTACCCAGGCGAGCCTCTGAGCAGTCCTTGGATTTGAAGTGAATTTCACTACGATCACCCTCTCAGTCCTTCTGGAAGTGCAAGCAAAGGCTCAGTGCACTTATGAAACTTTTCTTGGGGTCACACGGTCAACCAACATGCAGGCTCGAAGTCTCAATTCAGTTTCTTCTCGTGAAACAAAGGTTCAAAGATGTTCGTGGTCAGATGGGTCCCAGAGAGGCTTGGCAAGCAGCTTCTCACATTGCCAGCTTCTACGGATGGAGAAGGGCATGGGGCCCTCATGCTGTGCTCGGAAGACTTTTGCCTTGGACATAGTGGTGAGGGCTGGAAGGTAGCACCTGGCTGAGGACGCAGCTGCAGAGGAGGCCATGGAGATACCAGGGGGAGGGGGTACAGTCCCTGACTTTCTGCCACATCCCAGGTCCCAGTTGGGGTTATTTCCTTGGCATAAGGTCCCCAGGCTGTGGACTTCATTCTAATACTGAGGAGCAGGAAGCACAGAATGGGTGTAATGCACTAGACCTGGGGTGAAGGAGTAAACCAATCCATGTGGTTTAGGGACAAGCTGATGGAATTGCAGGGCTCTCTGGGCAGCCTCCTTCCCTTAGCAGAAGTCCCACTGCTGCGTGGCCAAATTAGACCCCGTTACTCTTGCTCAAAGCTCCAGTTCGGTCTTTTTAGCTTTCTGCCATGCCATAGACTTCCCAGGAGAGGTTCAGATGGCCCGGTGCAGAAGAATGCAGCTGTCTACCAGGCAAAATCCCCAACTTCCACAGAGCTGGACGGCATCGTCAGGCTTCATGAAAAACTGGCTCTAGAGAGGGCGTGAATTCCTTCTTTTGAACATCTCTGCATTAGAGTTGAGAACCTTGCCTCAAGAGTTGCTATAGAAGCCATGAGGGGTCCCAAAAGATTCTGGCAGCGAGTGGCTCTGTTTTCAACAATGCCAGCAAAATGGGCGTGCATTGAATGTTGCCACTGTCTTGATCCCGCGTATGCATGGGTCACATGATAACATCTGCACTCACAAGGATACTTACAACTTGTTTCAGGAGGCTGAGAAGGGCCAGCCACATAGCTCAGTGGATTAAAGCACCTGCTTAGGCAGACACAGGGACAGGGGTTCACTCCCCATTGTGCCATGTCGGCCCCACCCCTGGGCACCCTGAGATTGCAATTGAGACTGGGTGTGGTGGCGCACACCTGTAATTCCAGTAATTGGGAGGCTGAAAAGAGGAGGATCATTACAAGTCCAATCTGAGTACTGAGACCCTGTAGACCCTGTACTAAATACATAAAAATAAAAAATAAAGAGGCTTAGATAAAATGGATGTGGAAGTACTTCCCACTCTGAAGCGCTATAAAATGGCAGGTGCTAATCACACTGAAGCAATGACCATAGAGTGTTCTTTCTAATGTATTTACATATTTGCCTCCTGTGTGTAGTACAATCCCAGCACTCTGAGAGGCTGAGGCAAAAAGATCACAAGTTCAAGTCCAACCTGGGCAACTTTAGTGAGACCTGGTCTTAAAATAAAAAAGAAAAGAAAATGGGATAGGGAGGGAGCTCCTTGCAAAGACCCTGGGTTCCCAGTACAAAACCCAAAACATCTCCAATGTTACTTTGTTCACATGGGGTCAGTCTTCCTAGCTATTTGGGAGGAGGTTTTCATGGCAGTCCAGGTGAGGCGAGACGGGAGTCATGGCAGAAGCCTGCCCAGTCAAAGGACTTTAAGAGGACTAGTCTCTTCACTCCTCCGGCTGGCATTCCAGAGAGAAGGCAGTAGCGAGACGCACTGACTGTGACAACAAACCTGGGATGCACGAGAGGGCTAGATTTGTGTGCTGATTTGTCTGCTCGTGACCTGATGGAGGTTGCACAAGAATTATCTACCAGAGCAGAATATGACAGTTTGTCTGACAGTGATTTGTACATTAGCAAGTTTGAGTTATAATGGTTTTGTGGCAGAACATTTAGTCAGTGTTGTCTCAAAGTCAAATAATATATCAGTGGCCAACTAGAGTAGAACAAAGTGGCTGACTCCAGTGCTCTTGCTAAGGAAGAATTACTGAGGATCCATTTGTACCCCACACAACGGAAACCTGTACCCCTTAGCAAATCCACCTTACAAGGCATAGAAACTGCATTCAACAACCCATCAGAAAGTTGGGTATTCAAGGCAAAAAAAAAAGTTTTGAGGCCTGAAAAGATGCATTAATTGCACTTAATCCCATCAGCTAAACAAACAGATCAAGTCTTCAGATGCACGCGACACCTGAAGACTATTCTGGCTGTCTATTTGGCATCATTGAACAGCATTAGTAGACACAACGGGCCATAGTAGTTAACCTATAGCAAGTGTTCCCAAGAATGATCATTTAGTTTGCACTTTTGTTAGGCTTCCGGTTGGAATCTGGCGCAGAAGATTTCTGGCCTGGAGGGCCATGAGAAGAGTGAGAAGAGTGGGCAGCAGGAATGCAAGGGGTGATGTCCTCCTCCACCTTGCTTCCTAATGCTCTGTGGAAGCTTTTGCAGTTTTCCCTTAGCTTCTGCACATGGCAAAGGTAACTTGGCTTCTAATGAATTCTTGGGTGCAAGTAACTGGCAGTTTAGTGTGGTGGCATTTTTAGCATGTAGGCAATTTAGAAATTCTGAGATCATAAAATATGGGTGTTGCCTGTAATCCCAGCACTCGGGAGGCTGAGGCAGGAGGATTGTTGTGAGTTCGAGACCAGCCTGAGCTACAAAGTGAGCTTAAAGCCAGCCTGAACTGCATAGTGAGACCCTGTCTCAAAAAGACCAAAAAAAATAAAATAAAATAAAATAAAATAAAATAAAATAAAATAAAATATGGGTGTTAAATTCTTTGACTCCTGGAAAAGAAAAGAGGCGCTTTGTAAATGCCATCTGTGTAAGTTTTCCAGGCTGAGGATTCGGAAAATCACCTGATTTGAGCTCTGTTATCAGCCTTTGTTTTTATTTTTTTTAAAGGGGGAATAACAGATGGAGTGGTCTGTGGGTCACCTGACACCTGGAACGGGAAGGATCTCCTTCAAATTCCGCACGAGCTATACCAGCCCTGCCCCCCTCCTCCTCCGCCTCCTCCTCAAGAGCTGGCATCTTCCCAGACTCGGCATCTCAGCTCTGAACACGGGGTGCTCCGTAGGCCTCCTGAGGACCATAGCTTGGGCCCAAATGACCTCTCAGAGTGTGTGGTTAAACCCAAACCGAAGCCAGCCAACCTGCGTCACGCCGTGGCTACTGTTGTCATCACTGGGGTTGTGTGTGGCATTGTGTGTCTCATGATGCTGGCGGCTGCCATCTACGGCTGCACCTATGCAGCCGTCACAGCCCAGTACCACGGCCAGCCCTCACCTCCAACCACAGAGTCTGGGAAGACAGGAGGAAAAGAGCTGTTTGAGAGCCTGCCAGCCTAAGAGCGCGCCTCTCAGAGGATAGCATTACAGGCTGCACGAAAGGCCCGAGCATGACTCGTGAGTGTTCCATTGTGCTTTTTCCAAAAGGTTAAAAACAATGTCTTTAAAAAGATGTTCCTGTGAAGATATAAATGTTGAAATTTTTTAAATACACCGATTAAAGAGTTGTGCCCCAATCCAAGAAGTTATGCCTGTTCTTTCATGCGGGGGATGCCATACCCAGAGAAGGGGAAGGTGCTGTCTTGCAGGTACCCTTCTATGATTAAGTTGCTTTGTAGAGGAACAGGAATTCCAACACATGAGCCAATCCATATTCGTGGGAGCTCTAGAGTCCCTGGCAAACCACCCAAGCTTGAGTGCCTAGAAGTGGCTGGTTTCCTTCCCTGAGGGGCACTGAACAATTCAAGTTCATGCTAGATTAGTGATACTTTCAGAGGTTGTATATGTTATATATTTAATGGGAGTGTCTGTTAGTGGGGAATTTTTTCAGCTTGCCACAAGAGTCAGATTATATTTAATTTTTTTAATGGGAAAATCATTTGGGGCTCTCTAGGCCATAGAGGAATAGGCAGGTCCCATGTGTGGATAATGCTACTCAAGCCCAGAGTCTGGGGAAGCTTCCTGATGTAAAGGTAAAGAGTTTTTAAGCAAACACCAAGAGGACAGGGAGGCAGAATTCGAAGCACGTATCAGCAAAAGCCATATCCACCAAGCAACTGTAACCTTCCATTTACAACTCTACAGCAGGAATGAATTTAGGCTCCGCTGAAAACGAGGTAATGGCTTTTGTGTATCTGCATCTACACACACAGAGTGCGGAGCGCACACCCTTGTACGGCCATACCCACACATAAACAAGCCCGGAGAAATCAGTTGCCCGCTAATGAAATGCAGCCGTGTTGGGGTGGGAGCCAGTAACTGCTGATCGCCACCCAGATTGTCTACTCAACACTCTGGGATCGGAAATGAGAAGGAAGTCTGAGGAGAGTGGGAACTACCAAGAGACCCGAGTGAGCGAGGTACGTGGTGGCAGCCTTCCTGAATGTCATTTAGGTCATGGCTTTCAAAAATCAGGTGCGGATTGCACAGTCCGTGGATATGGTCCTGAAGAGCTGCATGCAGAGTGAATTTTTTGTAAATTGAATCATCATTTTAATGCAGTAGGGGAGCTTGCTATTTAAAGGAACCTTTCATGGAATCTTTCTGTAATGGAAATAATTGACTCCAGATTTACACGTTTTGTAAATTTGCATTTTCTCATGCTAGGTTTTCTCGAAGTGGAATTTACCTGTTCTCTCTCAACTCATATTTACTTCTTAGGATTCAAATTATTTTACACAGGAAGAGACCACAGAGGCATTAAGGACATGTTAAAAGGAGGAAATGGCAAGTACAGGGCAAGCTGTCCCTCCAGAGCCATGACAGACATCGCTAATCAATCCCAGCTCTCCTCCCAGCTGAGCCCCAACACCACAGATGGTTTCTTAAGACAGCACTGTAGGCAACCAGAACTAATCAATTGGAATCGGTTCAAAGGATAAAGCACATTTGCCATTCAGGATACTGGCTCTACATTCACTCCTTAAGGCCATGTTAAAAAAAAAAAAAAATGGTTTGAATCCTAAATCAGTAGTGCATTCCCTACCTTAGTTGGAATGTGAATGGAAGGCTTGCATGTGTATGGGATGGAGCACACAGCCTTGGAGCACACTAAAGCTGTGGTGAAGAGGAGTCCTGCACCCTATTGTGCAGAACTCACACCAATGCATCTCTATCATGGAGGTCGTCTGAACTTGCCCAAAGGGAGCCCTGGACACAAGCTATCTTTTGACGGCAGCAATTTTGCTGAATAATTTTTTTTTTTCCCTTCTGGGGAATAGCCTAAACTTGAGAGATAAGGATTTTTTTGTGTGTGTGAACATTAAAACAAATCTGAATACATTTAAGAATAAATTTTAAAACACACCAGGGCAGGCCTGTCACTGCAGTCCTGCCCTCTCCAACCTGCCAGGTAACCATCTCAATGGGCGGAGCTCAGAGCCTTACCCCAAGCACATAACAACTACTTTCCTGGCCGATGAATCTTTTCTTTCCTTTGCTCTACACTATGAATCCTTGGACAAAACCTCACTAAGAGACAGGCAGCTCCTTGCATTCCCTGTCCTGATTTTACCACGTGTCCTCAGGGCTCAGGTACAAGACGCTCTCATGTGATCCGGGTGCCCGCCCGTGAGCTACCTGAAGAGCCACCTCTCAGAATGAGAGCTACTGAAGCAAATGAGGTAGGCTTCTCCCACCTGCCGCAGTTTAATGCTGTGAACACTCTGTACTCCGCCAAAGGTTTGGTGACACTGCAGGTCGAGCCTGTCCCCGGCCCACAGAGATGACATAAATAAGTTTCCACTACCCCACAGAAACCCCCGAACATAGTTAGAAACCTCACTTGTCAACACCCATATCCTATTAGATTTCTCAGGGCAGATCAGAACTCGGGCAAACAGACTCCCAGCTTTAGGGGAGATGATGAGAATGACGCATACATCCGTCAGATTTCTATCTCTTCCCTACAGTTACCCCAAACAGCAGTTGGCAAAGAAAATAATTACGTACTCTGAAATGTCAACAGCTACTCAGTGCAGAAAAATATAAATCAAATTGTTTAAATTAACAAATGCAGAGTTATCATTTGTTAATATGAGGAATGAAATGTTTTAGCTGTAGAAAAACACAGCAAATGAAAGACCCAATTTGGAGTGTATTCTGTAAGAACCACAAATTTTCTTTCACAACCACTAGAGCTCACGAGGGGTAATTTGCAAACGCCTCATAGATTATTTTCAGCTGTTTATTGCCGCTGTCATATTCATAGATTTCTCTATAAAAATGTCCTTCCACACAGAGCCATGCTGAGGGTACACTGAGGACAAAAATCAGAGTTACTGTTTATAATTTTTGAGAAAGTTCTCTAAAATATCATTTTGCGTCATATTTGTAGAAGTGAGGGACTATAGATAGCTGAGTTTTGCCTTGTCAGAGATCACAAATTCATAAACAGCCACCATCATCGTCAGCGGGCAAGTGTAGAAGGATAGGCCAGAAGGAAGGGACACTGCTATGGAGATTTTAGGGTAAAAAGATCATGCACCAAATCTGTATCTAAAAAGCACAATTAACACTGATATCCTTGGGCTGGGGAGATAGCTCAGTAGAACAAGCACATGCTTGGCAAGCACAGGATCCTAAGTTCAATCCACAGTACCGCAAACAAAACAAAAAACATTGATATCCTTGTTCCCACACGAAGATTCTCAGGCTTATGACTATAAAGTGTTAGAGAAATGGTGCTCTTATTTTTCCTTATAGACTGAAAAGTTATTCACAGGTGAGTTTCTTTCCGAAAATGTCTTAAAATCAAAATCTCATTATTCAAGTTAACCTAGTAATGCTGGAAAATGCTACCATTGTCTCAGATCTCAAATATTTAAAAAAGTAGCTAAATCAACTTCCAAAATAATCTCTTGGCAGTAGACATTCATATAATTATATAATGGCTATTAAAAGCTTATGAGTTTCTATTTCAAGTCAGCAAATTACCCTTACCAGTTTGGTTAAAAATCCAGTAAAGTATCCATGGCTAAATGCTGTTGACAGAAACTTACCAGAAAATGAGATTCTAAACCTACTTGGCATTTCTGGGCTGTGGTTTATACGCACAAAGCAGGGAACTATCCTGTGTTTCCTTTTGACGAAATGCTTTTTATTTATTTTTGCAGAACCAGAGATTAGAACTCAGGCCCTTGCACTTGCCAGGGAAGCTCTTATTCCACTGAGCCATCTCCCCAGCCCAAAATGTTTTGTTTTTTTAATGTTCAAAATGCAATGGAGTATCAAAGAAACCCTTATCCCATTCAGAGGAGCGCTTTCATAAGCCACTACCTTTAGCTTTTTGATTGGATGCTGCCTACCGACTTTCATTCCAATGATGCTAAATATTGTTTTGGATGGTGAAGATGTCAGCAAGCCATCAATGACCACCAAAAAAAAGACACAGAAAAAGAATTAAAAGAACTGGGAAGCCAGGAAAAACCTTGAAGAGAATTTAATCTAGACCTGGTAAATTTCAGAAGAGCTGCCACAACCTTCCGATCCACTGCAGACATTGCTAACAGATCGCTGAAAACTTATCTGCTGAACACCGACAAGGCCTCAGGATCCTTTTAAATTTATTTTCCAGGTACCCTCAACTGATCCATTGGAGTTGACGTAAGAGATTAAACCTATTTTTTACCCCGATATAGTTCAATGCCCTTATTTTACAGATAGGAAATAGAAACATAAAAAAGGAAAGGGACTTTCCAAGTGTCACACACATAATTAATTGCATATTTGATAAGTGCAGTTGCAGAGCCATGAAGTAAGCATGAATAATAGTCTCACCCCAACATCCTTTGTTCATTCTGTGATGAACCAAAATATCTAGACTATGACATAATTGCACTAATTGTTAGGATAATGACAATTATAGCACACCATCAACATTTGTTCAACATCCAACTCTGTGCTAGGAATTTCCCAAGCATATTAATTATTTTCTATAAACCTTATATTGACCAGAACTTTACTGTCATACTACAGATGAAAGGACATTATCAGAGGGCTGTTCATTTAGCCAAGGTCAGGCTACTACTAAAGGGAGGAAGAGGACTTTTGGCACAAGACTTCCTGAGGTCAACTTGTGGGCACTTTGAAAGTCAATGACAGATGTGAAGAAGTCAACACTGGCACTGCGCAGCACTTACTTTAAAACATGGCAGAGAAAAGGAATCCAACTGCCAACTACTATGTCACTGCCAGAACTCCTATGCCATCAAAAGCAGGACAGATGAGGAAACAAGGTGAAATGCAAAATCAGGATCCTTTCCTTGCTCCTGACTCTGCTGGGGAGTACAACATTCTTGGAACAGGAGGTGAAGAAACTCAGCCCAGCTTTCTTGCAATACTTGAAAAAACTGATAGATCCCACATTAACAGTCTAGCTGACACAGTTGGTTCAGTTTCACATGAAAATGCTCATGAAAACAGAAGGATTAAACTATTAGAACCCTAGAAATTAGGAATACTATTCAATGCTACCAAATCTCTAAGAGGAACTTCACCTATCAAAACCCAAGTGTGTAGGGGACTGCCCTTAGCTCAGGTGTTTAAGCGCATGCAAAGACAGTCAGGAGCAGGATACCATGGTTCGATCCCCAGCTCCACCTGCCTTATCAGACCTGCCCTTCAGGCAGCTTGAGCTACAAAAAAAAAAAAAAAGCCCAAGTGTGGCTTTGAGACAAATGAGCGGGACATAAAGGCAAAGGGCACAGTCTACACTACTGTTGCTTGTGCTGTTTTTCTTTCCTCTGAGACACTGGCTTTGAAAAATCAGAGAACCATTCTCTCCTATGTGTTCATGCTGGACATATGAGGACATTTAACTATGGCAATACCTGTCATTGTGACCTTTCTGGCTTCATTAACTAGAGATAATCATAGCACACAATGGGGAAAAATAAAGGAATGAAGGGCAACATAATAAATATAAGTCAGTTACAGACCTGCCTGACTAAAGCACCTGCTTAGGCAGAGCACGGAGGCCTGGGTTTGATCTCTGGTCTGCCATGCTGGCCCTGCCCATGGGGTGCACTGAGATGGCCATGAGACTAGTGTGGCGGCACATATCTAGAATCCCAGCATTTGAGAGGTGAAAACAGGACCACTGCAAGTCTGTTCTAGTAGCGAGACCTTGTAGACCCTGTAGACCCTGTCCTAAATACAGAAAAAAAAAAACAAAAACAACAAAAAAACCCCTCTAGTTGCTCAGTTTTTAACTTACTATAGTAGATCTTTTTGTCTTAACATATCTAAATACTTCAGACAGGTAACTTTATAAAGAAAAGTAGTGTTATTTAACAGAAGGATTTAGAGGTTGGAAATCAAGATAGTGGGGGGCAACAGTGCAGTGTTTGTGGGAACTAGGAATCGCATGGTCACAGGAAGGTCACAGAGACTAGGTGGGGCCAAGGTTAGAGTTTAATATCAACTCTGTTTCAAAAACTAACTGGGCACCCAGGAGAAATACTTCAGTCCCTTCTGACAGCAGTCACATCTCCTGAAACTACTGGCAACCCAGCTGCCTATGCAAGAAACCTGTAGGGTGGGGGGAACAACATAGAAGACAGCATTCTGTCTCTGTCTCTGTCTGTCTGTCTGTCTGACTGACTGTCTCTGTCTGTCTGTTTCTGTCTCTCTGTCTCTGTCTGTCTATGTGTGTCTCTCTCTTTCAATTTTTTGAGACAGGGTCTTGCTATATCACTCATACTTGAACTCACTATGTAGCCCAGGCTGGCCTCAGACTCACAGCGATCCTCCTACCTCTGCCTCCAAAGTGCTGGAATTACAGGTGTGTACCACCTTAGCACACTTCAGCACACCTGGCTGCCTACTCTTACCAGGGATGATATGGACTCTGAGTTCTCTAGCAGTGAGGCAGCAGGTGGTAGTTTCCCCTTACCAACCCTGTGTTAACGGAAGACACCTGGTCCCTCAATAGTTGCCTAGTGGCTCTGCAGCTAATCTGACATCTCAGACCCTCCAAGGACTACACTAAGTCAGCAACAAGAGACTGTTAAGGGGAAGCCAGCTACCCTGCTCATTGGCAACCACTGCATATTTTAAGGGTGGTTAAAATTAAGAAAGGAAATGTAACTGTGCAGCCCCTAAAACACTGAAGAAAGAAAAGGGAAAGGCAACATTTCAATTAAGATGAAAAAGAAACACGAAGGGCGAATTTTAGAACATATCTTAATCCAATTTTTAAGGTCTCAGGAGGGATTGGTATGAAGTGCTTAGCTGCTACATGTGCACATGCGCACGTCTACATTTTATTTATACTTTTTTATATCTATAGCTACAGCTCCATGTAGAGAGAGTGTTCACTCCCAGGATAGAGAAGGGGAGGGGCACAAGTGAAGAAAATGGGGATTATGGAGATGAAGGAGCCACAGCAAACAACACACAGATAATCTGGTTCCTGGTAAATATTTTAGAATACATCAAACAGAAGAAAAAAGGTCCTCAAAGCTGAGAAATGACCTTTCTAGCATTGAAAACCCCAAGACCTACAGGTAAAGATATACTTGCTATAAAACAGATTAATAAAAAGCAGCAAAAGTTTGGTTTGGTATCTGGCCCATGTAATTCTCGATCAGCAGAAATCAGGCAAAGGTAGATACACAGATAGGTTCAGGTAGGATGTTAGGATATAAGAACAAATACAAGGTTCCATAAGTTAGGAACAATCGAAAGAACTGAAGCTACATTTCTCAGATATGCTCGGGCTCAGGGATCATGACAGCCACATATTCCTTTTGAAAGAAAACAACTCAAGACTTATCTTATTGACTAAAAGATGACTTACCAAAGGAAGAAGGGAGGCAGAAGGAGGAACATTATGAGAATACCAGCAAAGTGCTGGTCATAACCATGAAACCAGTTCAAATCAGTTAAGCCTCAATGTTGTGCTCATATGGTTACAAAACAGCAGAGTCAATAATTCAACAAATGTCTAAGCGCATGCTGTCATTTTGTAAGAACCAATGGTTAAGGAATAAACAGTAAACACAAAGTCCACGGATAACAAAACCTAACATTTACCAGAAGGAGAAGTTAGAGAGAGGAGAAATATATATGAAGCTGTATAAAAGCAGAAGTGATAGCCAGGGAGAGCCACAGAAGGGCTAGAGGCAGTTTCTGTTTTTACCTTTGGAGGTAGGAAAGTCTTCTCTGAAAAAAAAGTATTTGAAGAGGAAAGTGATGGAGCCAGTGATGAAGAGATTTGGTAGAAAACAGGCTCAGGAAAACCACCCAGCTGGCATGAAGGTTATAGGATAGCAGTAAGCTTGGTGTGTTTGAAGGATGGCCAGCAGGAAGAATGGTTATAACTGAATGGGCAAAGGAGAAGAAGACACTGAAGTCAGGGCCAGCTAGGACCTCATGGGTTGAACTAGGTGACTCTGAAGATGATTCTGAATGAGTCCAACCTGCTGGTACTCATGGCATTGCGTAACTGCCACTCTTCCATGTGGGCTGGATCCAGAGATGTGCTGCTAAGGAACAGAATATGGCAAGAATGATAGCGTATTACTTTCAGGATTGCTACAAAAATCTCTTGCATTTAGCCTGCTCATCCTTCCTTGCTTATTTCTGAGCAATCAACTAGTAAACTAGTGAGCTTCCCTACAGAGAAACCTGAGTCAAAAGATCCCAAGAGGGGTCCCTGGACTGAAGTCAGTAAGAAAGTGAGACAGTGAAACAGCAAAGGGTCTGCATCCTGATGATTTCAGAGTGAACGTGGAGGCATTTCCTCCACCTTTGGAGCCTGCGGAGGAGTCTGCAGTCCCCAGTCATTCCTTCACTGAAGCCTCAGGTAGCCCTAAGCCAATACCTTGCCTACAGCACTGTGCGGCAGCCAGAGCTGGGATCCTGGCTATGCTGTGCCCAGGGCATAGACACATGAAGCTATCAGAGAGTAATTGGTGGTGGATTTAAACTCTAAGTGTTGGCATAATTCCTTATGCCATAACAAATTAGCCAATATATTTATGATAACAATGATTTTGGCTTTGAACTCTAATAAAGAGGGCAACCAGCAGGGAGTTTGAATGGAGGAGTGACAAGATATTAACATGATCACTGTGGTTCCCACAGAGGGCAAGGGTTGGCAGGAGGCAGGGGAACCGGTGACAAGCCCACTGCAATGAGCCAGGGCAGAAAAATACTGAGAAGTGGCCACACTTTCTACATAATTCACAGAAAGACCCAACCGGACGACAGGTTGGTGGTGGGTAGGAGTGAAAAGGAAAGTAAGAATGCCTTCAAGAGGCTGATTCAAACTGTAAAAAATGAAAATGACATAGGTGAGACAACTAGGAGTTTAGACACTGGCAGGCAAACAGGAATCATTATCTTTAGGTGCGGTAACAGCATGGCTAAACTAGAACTCAGAGAAGCTCTTATGCTTTAAAGAGGTTTGCTCAAATATTGATCAACAAAATGATGGAATGACCAAGTTTAGATTTAAAACAATATAGAAGTAGACTGGGGAGATAGCTTTCTGGTCTAAGTTCCTGCATGAAAAGCACAAGGACTTGGGTTCAGTCCATGGAACTGCATGCTGTGCGGGCCCTGACACCGGCCTAGAGGAGCATGCCTATAATCCCAGCACTGGGGAAGGCTGAGACAGGAGGATCATTACAAGTCAGAGGTACATAGCAAGACTGTGTATCAAATAAATAAATGAAAGAACAGGACTTATAATAATATGGAAGGAGTGGTAGTGGTTTGGAGTTGAAGGACACTATAGCCATTGATGACTACAGAGAATGAATGAAGGATATATGGAGTTTTGTTATAGTTTTCAGTCTTTTTTAGCATATTCAATTTTATCCATAATAAAATGGGAAGGAGAAAGTAGGGATGCCCAAGTTTTTGGGCTGAATGACCAGAAAGGGGAAATAGCTGAACTGAATGTTCCCAGGTCACCAGAAGTGCAGAGAAGATGAAGGGGTGGAGGGAGCCATGGGTTTGTACAGAGTCAGAGCTTGAGCCAAGAGCCAAGCGAACATGATAGGGCTATTTGGGAAAGATGTAGATGCTGAGCAGTCAAGGGAGAGTCATGAGAGACAGGTCTGGCTCGGAGATGCCGGCTTACGGATGACGGGTAGAGCTTTAGAGCTTTGAGAATGGGTGAGACGCCACAGAGACTGCTGGGCCCTCTAATGCACGCATGCCAGGGAGGCAAGGGAGTCAGCACAAGAGACGCGGGGGCAGGCTGGCGAGATGGCTCAGTGGAATAAGCGCTTCCCAGGCCAGCACAAGGGCCGGAGTTCGATCCCTGGTTCTAAAAAAAAAAAAAAACTAAAAAGATTTATAAAAAAAAAAAATAAATAAAGGAGACACAGGGGCAGGGCTGGGTAGGAGCTTTTGGGAAGAACCGAGAAGGCCATCATATGGTCAGGCGCTGCTGCGGCAGCAAGAAAAGAGAATCTTTGAGATTCTGTTGTGGATTCAGTAATGTGGAAATTATTGGTAATCTGGATAAGAAGTGTTTCAATGTGTGTAAAACTTGACTGGAGTGGTTTTCTGTGAGAGTAGGAGAGAAGACAGGAGAGGAGCATGCAGCTGAAGAGAGTAACATATATACAAATAAAAGCTTGTAAGCACAAAATGACTTAGACCTGTCTAGATCAGCTAAAAGCTGGAAGTTGGTGGAAGAAGGCTAACGAAGGAAACGAATAAAAATGACCATGTGCTACACTTCCATTCTGAAATTTATTTATTTATTTTCTATATTTTAGGGAAGGGTCTACAGGGTTTCACTACTAGATCAGATTTATAGTGATCCAACTGTTTACAGCCTCCCAAGAGCTGGGATTACAGGCTTGTGCCACCAGGCCCAATCTCAATTGCTATCTTAACACATCCTGGGGGGTGGGGCCGGCCAGGTAGGCCCAGGGATTGAACTTCTGTCCCCTGTGCCTGATGGCAGGTGCTTTAATCCACTAAGCTATTTGGCCAACCCTTATTTTAATTTTCAAAGACAAATGTGTACTCCCATCTGCCTGAGCTGGGGTAGTGTGTAATTTGACCTCGAAGTGGGAGTGGATTTAAACACAGAGCCTCAAGTCCTTCAGATCCATTTACCCAGAACACAACCCAGAAGCTCATGGTGAGTCCAGTTTTTCTGGAGGTAGTGGAAATAAAAAGCCTTTAATTAGTACTATCCCTTCCCCACCAAAGACGAGACAGAGTGTCCCACCAGCAACAAAGTCCATGGAATGAATGTCAAAGCATTCACACCCCTGCCACAGGTTCCATTCATACCCACCTCCTCTTGCCTTGGAGGGGATGTGCTTGACTGCTCCTTTTTCCCCCACAGGCCCCTTCTTTAGCAAGAGCTATACGTCTTCATCTTGACTGAGATCAAAAGCCCAGTAAAGTCACTCAGAGATTTGTTTGGATAAAGGCAGTCAAATAAATCCCTAAATCTCTCCTGAGCCGTGTTTGAAAAAAAAAAAAAAAAAAGTCACATGAACTGTATTCTGCCAAATGCATGGGAGGGCATTCCTAGTGCTGTACCAAGCATTAGTCTGATTACACTGTTCAGAGGTTTATAAGCTACAGCAAAGATTAAGTAAATCACTATCTTGACTGATAATGAGAACCTGTATTTTTAGAAAGCTTAGGATCTTCAGTTGGGATTTTTGTGTAGCCACAAACACAAAGACATTAGGCACGGCAGATGGACAGTTTCTGATACATGAGTCTCCTTCCCCAACATTCACTTACAGGACCCCAATCTCAGTACCCACTTGACTTTACAAGAACGTGATGAAATATTCAAGGTTAAAAAAAAAAAAAATCAGCATTTTTGGGCTCTATTTTAAATAGACTGGTGTATTTTAATCCGAAGCAATCTTTAGTGAGCTCTTTTTTTTTTTTCCATAAAAGGTCAAGCAGTAAATATTTTTATGCTACAGTCCACACCGCTTCTGTCCAACTACACAGCTCTGCCATTTTAGCAGGAAGTAACCAACCATAGAAACTACAGACACAGCTACACTCCACTGCAACCTTATTTATACAAACAGGAAGCAGATATCCCTTAAGGTACTTACTTCCACAATATGTAAAGAGTGCCTTTAGCTCAACAGTAAGATAAACAACCTAATTTAAATATGGACAAAGGAACTTAATAGATCTCTCTTCAGAGACAATAACAGCAAGTGACAACATGCAAAGATGCTCAGCATAGGGCCCACCAAATAGCTCAGGGGATTAAACCACCTGCAAGCAGGTGCTGGGGCCTCAGGTTCAATCCCCTAGCCTCCCCCCTGGGACGCACTGAGACAAGGAATGAGACTGGGTGTGGTGGTGCACCCCTGTAATCGCAGCACTTGGGAGGCTGCAAACAGGCGGATCACTATGAATCCAATTTAGTAGTGAGACCCTGAACACCCTATAGACCCTTCCCTAAAATACAGAAAAAAAGATGCTCAGCATTGTTGGTCATTAAGAAAATGCAAATAACCTAGTAACTGCCAATATAGTTAAAAAGACAGATAATAATTAGCGTTGACAAGGATGTGGAAAAAGCTGAATTCTCAGATGTCATATGTCAGTGTTTTGGTTAATATTATTGATAAGTTAAAAATTTGGAACAACCCAAATGCCACAATAAAGTATACATCCATGTAATGAAATACTATTTGGCAATGGAATAAAACATACTGATATGTTCTATGGATGGATGGTTCTTGAAAACATTAAGTAAAAGAAGCTAGTTATGGAAGGTCATATATGATATGATTCAATTGATCTGAAATTACCTAAAATAGATAAATCTACTGAGGAAGTAGATCAGAGGAGGTATCAGATCAAATCAGGAGCATTCAGGGTGGTATGGCCATAGACTGGGGTAAGGTATCAAGAGCAGTGAGGGAGTTACGGCGGGTTCTTTTGGGGATGCTGAAATAGTTCTAAAATTAGACTGTGATGGTTTTACAAATCTGTCAACATATTAAAAGCTAACAGCTGCTCACTTTCCATGAGTAGTTTTGTACAGCAGATCTTTTTCAATAAAACTATAGAAAAAAAAAAAAAACAAAGGATAGCTTAGGTCTGCCTTTCAAGGATATACTTTGCCAACCTCGGCTTTAAAGTACTGTATTGGTGCATTAAAGTGAGTTTCAAAGTTGGATTATGAAAATGCAAAGACACTATAATGATCTCCCATGTGCAAAGTTCAATATAGAAAAAAATATAGTGAAAATGAAAAGCACTGGCTAGTGAGTAGTGGGGAGTATAGCACACTGTAATTCTTAATGACAGCAACAGCCATAATCACTGTGCAGCTAACGATATTTTATTGAGTACTCAACCATATGTACTTACCATAGACTATACACACATAAACTGTGCTAAACTGGAATACATATCCATTTCTTTCACTCAACAAGCGGAATGGTCCCTGCAAATAGACTAAATCTGGTGTGCAAAATAGTTCAGTCTTGGATAATACAGTAATCTCTTGCTATTTTGCAGTTCACCTTTCACAGGTTCACTGTTTCGTGGGTTTTCAAAAAATCTATCTAAATTATTCATCATGGATCTTTTGTTATATCACGGGATTTTGTAATACTGTCCAGTATGCATATGTTGTTAAAGTTACTTAGGTTTACGAGTTTAGAAAATGACCAAGAACATTAGAAATTTTTTAAAAGTTTGGCACTGGTTTATAAGAGTGTGGGAAAGGTTTATAAAGCTTGAAAATGTATATAAATACTAAAATAAATATAATGTCGCTACTTTGCTGATTTTTACTTACGGTGGGAATATGGGGAACATAACCTACATGAGAAGGGAGTCTTCTTCTGTGCTGATGAAATAAATTTCCATCTTTTGAAGAATTCAACTGTTTGAAATCCAAACTGAGGACCAAACAACCTCAATTTACGAACAAGAAAACGAAGGCCCTGTGGGGATGCGAGAGGGAGGGACTCCGCACTCACAGCTGAATACTCAGTTCACATTGAGATTAATGTGCAAATCTTGTAGGGCCAGCCAACTAGCTCAGTGGATTAAAGTGTCTGCAAGCAGGCTCAGGGGTGGGAGGTTCGATCCCTGGGTCTTTGTGCCAGCCCCGCCTCTGGGACATGCTGATATGGTGATTGAGACTCGGAAGGGTGGCACATGCCTGTAACCCCAGCTCTTCGGAGGCTGTAAACAGGAGACTCACTATGAGTCTGACCTAGTAATGAGACCCTGAGCACCCTATAAATCCTTCCCTAAAATACGGGGGGGAAAAAAAAAAAGTGCAAATCTTACTCTTCTCATAGAAAGGGTTGGCGTTTGATGAAGGTTCCAAAGGGGCATGACTCTAGGGAGAGCGGGCCTGGAAAGTCTGAACAGAGGATCTGGTTTCTCAAAACTGCTATTTTTATTCTGGGAGCCGTTGGTCTCAGGATGCCTTGTCCCTGGCTACTGTGGCCCACAGCAGCTGTTCTACTGGCCAGCTAACTGGCCACAGTTCTAACTCCCTCTCTCTCCCTCTTTCTTTCTTTCCCCCTCTCCCTCCCTCTCTTTTTTCTCTGTCTTTCTGTATTTTACAGAAGGGTAAAGGTGTTCAGGGTCTCACTACTGGATCAGACTCATAGTGATCCGCCTGTGTATGGCTTCCCAAGGGCTGGGATTACTGAAGTGCACCGTAGGGGCAGGGCCAGAAGGCAGTACAGCTGCAACTCTTGAATTCTACTGCAGACATTAAATACAGGAGAATCTACAACTACATCACTGATCTGCTTCCACAGAATTTGCCATTGTCAGTTTTACACCTCCTTTCGTCTCTGCATTGTTCCCATTTATCCATTAAAAATAAAAGACAAAAAAAAAAAAAAAAAAAAAAAAAAAAAAAAAAAAAAAAAAAAAAGAGAGAAACCCAACACCTAACACCAAAAATTCCACCTCATGGCTGATAACTTAGAGCAAATGTTTGACAGATCCTGCCCCTCCACGTATCTCAGCTACCCACTTGCCCATAAACTTTGGTCTGCAGATTCTGACAAGTGGCCCCAAGCCCGAGTGACTCATCTGGGTCTCAGAGTACCCATCTGGAATGTGCACACAAGCATGGGGAATGACAGCCTGGATTCAACCCAAATTCACAGGAAAGCTGATTCTTCCACTGACCGTTGCACGAGCTGTATCTCACTGCTCAGATTTTCACAGGTCCCTGTAGCTGTGCAGTATCCACCTGCATTCTATGATGGTGGGACAGGCCACAAGTTTTGTTCCCCTTCAGATTCTTGGACTCTACACACCAGGGGCTTATCTATGGTAATAATAGTAGTGTCGATAAACATGCTGTAGAATCCTTTCTGAATCTCATAGCAGCTATAGCTGGGGGCAGAGAAAAGCAATCTGAGGTGAGGAGGGGCTGTACTTGTCACTTCTGCATTGCTAGGACATCGTGCCTGCCACTCACAACTGAAGAGCATGGCCTCCCTGTCACCCACTGTAAAGCAGCCCCCTCCATATATCCAGACACACAGGTAACTGAGAAGTGTGAGCCTCCCCCCTTTGCCACTGCCAGCCACACTTCATCTCATTTCTCTCTGTTTTCTAGACCCCTTACCATTAATTACCGTTGCTCCCTCCTGCCGGGCCGCTCATGCCGCACTGAGAGCTGCTTGCATCTCCAGCTCATCTCAGAGCTCTCCGTTAGCAGCAGGAGACAATGCAGTATGCTCAGAGCCGCAGCAGCGCTGGGTGGAGGATTCTTCCACCAGCAGCCATGTCTCCTTCCTCTCCTGCTCTGGGGATGCGGTCCCTACAGCACCCTCATCAAAGTCAACCATCAACCAACAACCTACCCCCCGCTGACTGTTCACAGCAGCAGCCTCAGCACTGGGGACACGGTAGGGATGAAATACCCATTGAGCCATTTAATTAAGATGCAAGATTATTTTTAAGATTTCCCTACACAGAGGAACATGAACTGACCAACAGCAGGAGTTAAAGTCTGCCGTATGTTTAACCCAGGACCTGTCAACCTCACCACGACTAGCTTTTTGATCCAGATAATTCTTCGTTGTGGGGCTGCCCTGTGCCTGGCAGGGATGTGTAGCGCCTCTCCTGTCCTCCAGCCACCAGATGCCAGTAGCATGCTTCCTGGTCAGTTTCTATACTGTTGCCAAATGTCCCTAAGAAGGTGAAACCACCTCTGGCTTGCAATGACCAGCTTAATTACTATGTATCAACTTTGTGCAGACAAGACATATTCTTTGCTTAGATTTAACAAACTACAAGTTTATCGATGAGGACTTAACACAGGAGGCCTGATATGTTGCTTCACTCATACATATCAACTATGTGAGTTTTCCCCAAAGTAACCTCGTTAAGCTGAATGTTAAGCCCTATGATATTTGTTATGCTGGGGAGGTAGCTCAGTGGTGTAAGTGTCTGCCTGGCAAGTGCAAGGTCCTGAGTTCAATTCCCAGTACCAAAAAAAAAAAAAAAAAAGATTGCCAATATTATTTATTCAGCTACAATTAAGGGCCCATATACAACACTATACTCAGCTTAAACAACACATATGTGACAGTAGCTAATGGTTACTGATGTTAATCATCGCTATCTTAAGTAGCTCATTAAAATAACCTCACATAATCCACATTTTCAAATTTTCCCTATGAATGGATCTAATGTCGTTTCTATTTCTTAAAAAGAAGCAAGCTGGCAGGCGAGGGTTTTCCCATCAAACAACCTTTTTTAATGTATTTAGCATAGGGTGCTCATGGTCTCACTATGTAGACTGGACTCATAATGATCCTCCTGTTTGCAGCCCACAAGAGCTGGGATTACAGGCACCTGCCACCACCACACCCAGCCTCAATTGCCCTGTCCTTACGCCCTGGGGGTGGGGCTGGCAGGGCACACGGTGGGTGGAACCCTGGACCCTGTGTTTAATCCACTGAGCTATCTGGCCAGCCCTAAAAAAACAAGGACGACAACAACAACAAAAAAAAAAACTTGAATGAAAATCGCTGAATTTTTCAATTAACATTCTCTAAATATTTGATGTATAAATTGCACCTTAATACAGAAGTTTGAAAAAGTCATTTTTATAAGAAACCAATACCATGATGTTTATATTTTTTATGGCACTAGACTAGCTATTCCAACCATCACATTAGATACTCAGGCCTCAGAAATGGTTTCTACTAATGGAAAGCCAACAACTGGTCTGACACAACTGCTGTTAAGATACATCAAATGGGTTTTCTGCTCCTTGAAATGCTCGCATTAGTCTGCTTCGCATTGCTCTCATATGTGTAGATAGAAGATTAGATGCTGAGTGTTCCTGTTAGAATTTTAGCTAGACACTGTTTTTCCAGTCCAGTCCATGAATTGGGTAAGCTTATGACCCCTCTATGCCTATGTCCTCCCACAGCAGGTACATGAAATCCACCTTCCCTGAACAGCTTATTCAGACAGCATTTCTCATATATCTGCCATTTGTTAGCCTTTGTCCTTTGCTTTGTAATGGCAAAAACATTCAGTTATTCCAGCAATCAAAGTGGAACATTATTAGGAACAATTTTAAATTGTGACCTGCTAAATGTATATTTAAAATGAAGGCGCATATAGTTTCTCTTGTATAAGGAACCCAAAAATATAAATAAAGAGCAATAGATAATAAGAAGGTAAATCTTTTGCAAATGAGAAGAGATTGAAGGGATGGAGGGGGAGGGGAAGGAAGTGAGTGAAAAGGGGTGGAGAAAAAAATTAAAATGCCTTACATACCTATATCAAATCCCTATGAGGAACATAATCATTACATACTGCCAACTTTCTAATAAAGACAAGAATGCAAATAATTCTGAATTTGTTAGGTAGTATTTTAAAAACTGAAGCATCTGAACTTTTAAGAAAAGTGGAAATCACGTATTTTGTATTTGTCAGGAGGAGCACCGAGGAGGTCCACAAGCAATCTGAGGATGGCTGCACTCCGCCTGGCTCTGGCCCTCCTCCCTCTGCGCTCTGCCCCTCCTTGCCCAGTCATCTGCCCCCTGCATGGCAGAGGCAGGGCCGTGACTTGCTCTGCAGGGCTGGGTCTCCCTCTCAAAGTAGGCTGGAGAATTACCACCATGATTCATGTGACTTACAGCACATGAATAACTGTGACAGTGACACTTAACTGTCAACCTGAGGGACTTGGGAGTCACGCAGCGGGTTAGCAAAGCATGCCTCTGGCTATACCTAGCTAGGTCATGCCAGCGTGAACTTGAGCACCGTATATGGTCCCTGGGCCCTGTATCCCTACCACTGTTTCCCTATGCTAAGTCCCAGCAGCCATGAGCTAAGCCTCTTTGCTCTGCTTATCTGTCCACCATGCTGCTCTGATTTGGCACCTGCTAAACCATGGACTGGGCCTCCTGAACTCATGAATCATATCAGACCATTTCTCTCTAAGTGGTGGGTATCCATGCAACAGGGCAGCTGACTCAGATAACTACATTAAAGCAAAGCAGGTTTCTATCCATTCACTTAATTTTTGAATCATTGTTGAAAGCAGATCTATGAGGGTCCAGATACTTTACTGGGCTCTGTTGTGAAAGGGCAGAAGAAAGGAAAAAGAAAATCTTTTCCCTTCTTCCAGATGATTGTTTAGCTTTTTTATTTACTAGCCCTCCATAGACATGTCTGTAGAAGTATTTTACAGGTCTATGACAGGAGAGAGGGGACACTCACCACATTGGCTCTCCTGGATTACATTACAGAATACCTGGAAAAGCAGGGCCTTGTAGAGTCTTTCCCACATTTCTGAGCAAGGGAATAAATGTAACTTAAAAGTGGGGTACCTCTCCAGGCTAGTATTTGTACATTTCTTTATATCCAGGTATTTTCTGGTTTATTTTATCCCCAAACCCAACAGGAGTAAAGGAAGTAAAGAAATGTTTTCAGTTGTACTTTCTGTATTTCTTCATTTGGTGCATGGTCTCACTAGGCAGCTCAGACTCATAGTGATCCTCCCATTTTCAGCCTCCCAAGCCCTGGGATTACAGACGTACACCACTGTGCCCAGACCCAGTCACCAACTCAGTATGCCTGGTGGCAGGGTTAGCATGGCATGTGGGACTGGGGATTGAACCCTGATCCCTGTGCTTGCCTAAGCGGGGAACTTAGTCTGCTGAGCTATTCTGAAAACCTGTTCAGCTCTACTTTAGATGATGCATAGAGACTCAAGACCTCACAGTTAGCAACTGTGAGTGAAACTTATGTGGTTTCACTCCAAAATTTGAATATTCAATCATTTCATAGTTCAATATTTGCATTTCTAATACTAATAAGAATAAAATGGGCTGGAGGTCTGACCCACTAACTTCTAAGGTTCTGGAGAAGCAGTGTTGGGCTAAGGGAAAGTCTGGCCACTTCTTCCTTTGCTGGGGGAAGCAATTAAGAAAATGCAGCATGCTGGTGGCAGCTGCAGAGCTGGCAGAGCCCTTGTGAGAAGGACAGTGGGCCATGTCACACACTGAGGAGATGGATGGGCTGTTTCCTGCACCCTGGCTGGCGGACAAATGGAATCCTGCCAACTTTGACCAGCATGGCTCCAAGCGTCATTGACAGATGAGCATCTGAGTGTTTTTGTTTAGGAAAGGAAACAAGAAAAAGGAAGGAGAAACAAAATAAAAGGAAAAAAAAAATAACTTGACCCCAAACATGCATTAATTCAATGAACATTAACATTAAGATCAGGCTTGAGCACGGGGCAGGCCTTTCAAAGGTCCTTGAAAATTATTTGCAAAGTTGTCCACCTTTTCTTTCAGGTAAGATCAACTGAACACAGAGATTTGGGTGAGACCCAGGTTGCTGCTAGCTGGGTGCATCTCATGTGCTGGGGAGGAAGGCAAATGAGGAACAAGTCATACTCATCTTCACTTGCCAAAAGAACGCTTCTCCCCCAATTAAAATGACCTATGAAACTGTAGAGAGGTAGCTAGGTGTGGAGGTGTACACCTGTCATCCTAGCAGTCTGGAGGCTGAGGCAGGAGGAACAGGAATGCTGTGAGTTCAAGGCCAGCCTAAGCTACAAAGTGAGTTCAAGGCCAGCCTGAACTGCACAGTGAAACCCTGTCTCAAAAAGACATAAATAAATAGTAGAGAAGTAAACAACGTCTATTTCATTTGAGGAAAACACACCTAGGCACATTACAGAGTGACACGATAGCTGAGCCAGAGTCAGTGAATCCTGGAGGATCAGCAAAGAGACTGAAAGGTCCCCTGGGACTCACTGTTTTCATGGGACTCTATCCACAGCAGCCTCCAAGAGCAAAACCAAGCAACTCTATTTTATTTCATGCCTACCACAGTTGGAAAAGAAGGTCACTGGTGACCAGCTTTAAAAGGTTCAAACCAAATACAGCTCCCTGGGTGACCCTGCCTCTAGATGTTTATCTGTAATTATCTTCTGAACATAGGGACCAGCAAACACATGCATAAGAGCAGCAAACAGGAGGATGCAGCTCCTATCCACAAAAAGTGAGCCAGTCTGTGCCTTGTGACCTGCCCGGGCTCTTTGACCGGCTACAGAACTTAATCACAGAGCAACAAGCCATTTGGTAGATGCACATTCTCCTCTGGGTTGGATACACAGTCCTCTGGCTGAGTCTACATTTCACTCATACTCAGCCAAGCAATCATCTATGAAAGGTAAGGCGCTTGGCAAAATCCAAACATAATTTTTAAACTTTGACAGAGGAAGATAGGGTAGATACAGTGCCGTGAGGGCACACCTGGAATGTTCTATCAGATGACTGACGAGAGAAATCTATGGAGAGGGTTTTAAAGAAGTTTTGTACCAGGCAGCTTCAGCTCAACCATGTCTTTGACAGCTGGTGCCTGTGGCTCCAGCTTTTGGGAAATAATATGCCTCTGGAATTAGCTGCCTAGGACAGCCTGGGGGGAAGAAAGCCTGGCCCCCTTTAACCAAAAATAAATCTTGCTGAGTTAAATGATCTTGCCTCTTGGTTTCCTACAGGAATACAAGACATTAAGTGACAAAATTTGAAGATAGCAGCCATGCATTCTCAGAGCCCATATTGCCAGGCTGATTAATTATAGGTTTGTGTGGCTCAAGATAAGTTACAGGTCAGACGCATAAGGCTGTCTTCCTTGTCATATCCAATAATGAAGAATAACCAGGTGACTATCCCCAGATCTTTCAGCCTCTGTTAGTACAATTATGATGCATAGGCTAAGGCAGAAATAAAGTACAGGAAAAAGTGGTATTTCCCAGCCAACTAACAACCACTTCAAACAAGTCTGCACCATCTGCTCCATTGCATTCCTTTCCACAAATTATCAGTGTGCAAAGGCAGAAATGTTGATGTGCAAAGTCACCCTAAAATACATCTTAATGAGGGAAGCTGCTAGAAAACAAATGACTTCCTCTGGCAAGCCCAGCCAATACCAGGCTAGTGTTTGGAGTGGATCACGCACGTATCAACCAAGGAGTCCAATAGTTATATATCAGAATGGGCTTTGTGCCAGATGAGCTGTAACGTCTTGTTTTTGTCAGCAGCTATCCTCAAAGGAGGCCTTATGGTAGTTCCTAGGCCAAACACCACTCATCAAGACCCCCAGCTCCCGCCAGCTGCTGATATCTACTGACACTCCTGAGAACCGCGAGAAGTGGGAAAAACCAGACATAAGACTTCTTTGACAATTCAGGACTCCCAGTTATAAAATACTTTGGCTCATCCCAAACCCAGCACCTGCAGATACATCTTAGTCATCTTAGTGTAATTCCCCGGGAGGATGATGGTGGTGAAAATCTCACTCTCTCTGGAGAGAGACACATTTCTGTTTGTGATTTCCTGAAACAAACCCAGGCTTTCCTTGTAAGTGCACTGTCATCTTGGTGACAGAGAAGTTCACATGGGAAGTTTCCTTTAAAGGAGGACAGTACACATGGTCAAGAAATTCTCTGCAGCATGTACCAACCATTTCTAACTGGCTCAGCTTCACAGAAATTCTAAGAAAGGCTTCTGCTTTTGCATCAGACACCATCAGCCAATAGAGCCTTAGGTTCTTGGAGATGACATCAAAGTGTGGAAAAAGTTACTTTTGCTCTATTTCTCCTCTGAAACCAACATTGTTCAGACTAAACATGCTTTACAGAAATCATTGACCAGCCAGGTGAGTGGATGCCTTGCACCTGTTATGCTCATTAAAGAAATCCATAGCTCACCTGCCACCACTGGAGATTTCCGCTCATCTAGGAGCTGGATAGAGGTACTCGCTGTCACCACATTGCTTTTGTTGACTGTTCCTATAAAAAGAAAAACCACCATGACCAAATTGGACATCATGCTGGCCCACAGCCACAAAATCTGCAAATTGTCCTGAGGCTTCAATCCTAGAATCCAGAGGCTTCTGATTTGTGGACAATCTGCCACTCTCCTAAGCCATTTGTGCTGGAATCATTGGGCTGAGTTATGACCACCTGCAATGGGGAGCATCCAGCTCTTCACATCAAAATCACTGACTACTTCAGTGGCTCAGTAATTTGTGGATGTCAATGGTAATGTTTTCTGTGTCAGTGTCCCCATTTATACCACCTCTGTAACTATAACCATGAAGGACACATGGATAGGAATTCTGAAATTGTTTCATGATAAGGTAGCAGCTGTAGCTTTGATATGTTCAGGAAATCTCTGCTGATTTATAAAACCTTAGTTCCAAGTCCAGATTTTTTGAACAAATCCATCGTAAAGAGGGAAAAAGCTAGAATGCATCTTCAAACTCTCATTAATGTGATAACAGTATGGCATTAGGATTAAGTGATTTTTTTAATGATGAATAAAAGCTTCAATACCCAAGAAGTAAAGGTGAGGAGCACACATCCTGAACACCCACAGCTATTAATTGACAGTCCAGTACCTGCCCCAGAACAGGTGCTTAGTGAATGTGAGTTGAATGGAGTCCAACCAGATTAAGAAAAGGCGAAGGCAATTTTTCCTTTGAATGTACTTATGACCCAAAT
>PVKA01000421.1:140915-205430 GCA_004027165.1 Ctenomys sociabilis
AGAGAGAGAGAGAGAGAGAGAGAGAGAGAGAGAGAGAGAGAGAGAGAGAGAGAGAGAGAGAGAGAGAGAGAGAGAGAGAGAGAGAGAGAGAGAGAGAGAGAGAGAGAGAGAGAGAGAGTGACAGACCTAGTTGTAGAACTGGGTCAGAAAGGAAGTCTCATGAGATAGAAAATGATGACTGAGCTGAAAGGTGATGTGAATAAGAATAAAGAAGGAGCTTCAGATACTCTGAAATTAATGTGTGGACACACACACTATCAGCAAAGGAAAATCTCAAAGACTACTAGACCAGAAGGGAACCTGATAGAAGATCTAGTCTGAAATCCCACACAAAGAGAGAGACTCTCATCACCAACATTCATACTTCCCTTGAGTATCTTGCTCAGCTAGGAGCTGTCTTCCCAATGGGTTCAGTCAACTACTTACTGAATCGCTATTGTCAGCACCTGCTCTGCAAGTTTCAAAAACACTTTTTTTCTGAGAACATATTCATTTGTGAAAAGGAGAAAGAACTGAGAACAGGGAGGGGACTTTGACACAAAGCCCTGACAAGTTTCCCTTAATGTTGAGCTAGCAATGTTGCTGAGAGGTAGTATAAGAGGCCCTAATGTAAAATATAACTATAGATTGGATTCTCTGGAGTAAGTGGAGTTAATAGATCAAGGCCTCATTTGTCTCAGAAGCTTACAGAATACCCAGTGTATGGTACAGCCTTATGCAGAGGGATCTCCAAATACACTCGATGTGGAAGACAAGAAAAATCCAAAGAGAACTGAAAATCATAACAGGTAGACGAATCTTCCTCAGATGGGAAAGGGGTCAAAAGATGGGAGGGAGGAGATGAAAAAAAGGAATTAAAATGTGTCACATACACAGATCGACACCGCATAAGTAACAGCTATGTCCTGAGAACATCTACTAATAAAAACAATTCTAAAACTGGTTGAAATAAGGCAGTTCTCTTCTGGAGGAATATGAGTTTAATTTTCTTTCTTTTTTCTGGTTTTTTTTTTTTTTTTTTTTTGTATTTTAGGGAAGAGTCTACAGGGTGTTCAGGGTCTCACTACTAGATTGGACTCATAGTGATCCGCCTGTTTACAGCCTTCCAAGAGCTGAGATTACATGTGTGCACCACCATGCCCAGTCTCAATTGCCATTTCAGCATGCCCCAGGGGCGGGGCCAGCACGTAGGCCCCTATGCCTGCTTTCAGGTGCTTTAATCTGTTGAGCTATTTGGCCAGCCCTTAATTTTTTAATAATATCTTAGCACCTTGGAACTGGAAAAATCAGCAACTATGCCCCCCTCCCTGCCTCTGCAGCAGAGAGCCCACACCAACTCCTTGGGCCTTGCTGGTACAAATCAGCTGAGACTGGTCTTGTCCAGATGAGGAGTGTGAACCTTGAAATGATAAGATTTGCTGAAGAGTCTAGTAAAAAAGCGTGAACTTGCTCCAAAAAGAGGTCATAACAAACCACAATAACAAACCAATTCATAGCATGGATTCAAATTCCATAGAGTGAAAACTATCAGCTCTGCTTCCTGGCCTTCATGAGGTTTGGATAAGTAACACCTTTATTTGACATGGGGCTGTTCTTGGTGTGGAGTGGGTTCAGGATTGGCTCAGTATATAGCATTAACTCTTGACAGTGGAACTTGACTCCCCTGTGGATTCAGGCAATGCCTCCTGAGTATGCACCATGCACATGCGCAGAGCAGTAGGCCCACCTCGCTTCCAACAGTGATGCTCACCTGTGCTGAAAGGGATCGAGTAGACGAAGCTCCCTGGAATCTGCTCAGCTGCTCTTCGGTACCAGAGAGGGAAATGGTCTGCATTAAAAATGTTCTCTTTGTCTCCAGCTTTCAGGAAGTCCCTGAAAATAAACAAGCAAAGCACTGCAACACTCAGCTCAGCCAAGGCAGACAGAGTGGCTAATAGCCTCTGCCAGGTGAAACCAGCGTTGGCTTGAGGAGCCCAACTTGCTGTTTTCAGCACAGAGGGGATCTGAGGCAACATTATGTCTGCATCCCACCATCCTCAAAGCTTATCTTGTGAAGCTCTGGAGGACAGATTCCAAGGAGGCAAGGCAGTGTTCCCCAGTGGAGTTAGTGGTAAGCCCTGTTTTAGGAAAAGCGTACACGACATAAGAGCAGGCCATATCAGGACCTGTGCATCTTTCATCCCTCAACTCTGTGTTCCACAGACAGGTCCACTTCCTACCTTTTGAGACTCCTTCCCTTTTGGTCTCACTGGCTCTCCCTTACCTGTAGGCAGAAGGCCCCAGGTATTCCCCTCCCCATATGTTCCTCTCAAAGTCATCTTCATCTTCTTTTAAAAATATTACGCACTTACGTTTAGTGGACAAATAACTATTGTGTAGAACTTACAGGGTACCGTGGGATGTTTTGGGTGCACATTACAGAAAGAAACAATCCACATAGTTAACATATATATCATCTGACTAACTTACCTTTTGTATGTGTAGTAAGGACATTAAAAATCTAGGTTCTTAACCATTTTGAAATGTAAATTATGAGGTCCGCTTCAGATTTCATGTGCTCATGAATTCACACAGCACAAATTCTTGTCCCAACCTGAGTCCCCAGCTTTCCACATCTGTTTCTTATCTTCAATTACCATATGCCTTTCCCGGCCTCCCAAGATCTCTGTGGGTAGCTGCTTTACTAACATTCACCCACCGCTCCACAGAACATTAAAAGTATAGTAGCCTCTCCTTATCAACAGCTTTGCTTTCTGAAAATGTTTTTGCTGATAGAAATGAGAAACTACTGGTGATCATCCATGGCTTAAAAATCTTAAGTGGATCACTACAGGGGAAGAAAAACACTTCACTCGGTTACTATGAATTATAAATTGTGTGTGAGTATTGTCATGAAAACTTGCTGTTTTATGTCATCTCCCTGTGGAAGGGAATCTTCCCTTGGTCCAGTGTATCCACGCTATATATATATATATATTGCCTCCCCTTTGAGAACTTGGTTATTGGTTGTCAGGATTGAGTGCTTGCCTTCAAGTAACCTACACAGAGTAGCTATACAACCGTGACTACAGCTCGGACCTCAGCTCATCTCACTGTGAAAGATCACCCACTATCACAAGACTGGACGATGAGATATTTTGAGAGAACAAGACAGAGCACATCCACATCACTTTTATTATTGTAATTGTTCTATGCATTATTGGTGATTATTGTTAACTGCCTACTCTGCCTAGTTCATAAATTAAGCTTTATAACAGGGATGTATACATACATAAGGATACCACACAGGGTGTGTGCTATCCAGATTCTTGCTGAGGATGTTGTGATATACTCATCCTGGACAAGAGGGGACTACTACGCTAAAATCATGCCAATGTTCGTTGATTTCACTTAGCTCCAGGGATCTGTATTTACTCTGGTGCCTCAGCACTTTACTTTGGCCATAATGGTACAACTCAGGGAGTGCAGTGGCTGCCTGCCTAGTACGTACTCTGCAGAGATCCTACACAAAGGGAGACCCATAAGGTATGGCCAGGTAGCACTGTCTTGATCCCTATAGGAGTATAATACAGCCCAATGCTTTCACAGGAAAGCGACTTCAGTAGAGCCCAGCCTCCAGGTTCTTAGACAGCTCTGGAAGCTGCCTCCCTTTAAGGTACACTGGCATGGCCAATTCTTCTCTTAAGGTCGAAATGTTATGCTTTCCAACATGCCCATCCACTCAGCAGGCACTCAAATGTATGCTTACTGATCACAAGATAAATCAAGCCTTATATCTAGACAGGAGCTCCTGAAGTATTAAGCACAACTTTCTAGACCTCTTCTGAATATTTTCTAGTTCCCTCAGACTCTTTCCGCAGTGTGGCTACCTACCTGTGCAACTGCTCTACTGTGTTAATGATGCCATTAGATTTTTGTGCTGCTAGTCACAGCAGATCAGAAATGGGTTGATATCACATTAGAGTGGCCTACTTTTGTTTGTTGACCATAACCAAAAATCCTCTCCAAAATCATTTTGAAAAGTTGGATGAAGCATTTTCCCCCCATCTAGAAAGCTGACTCAGGACTCAAGAGACTGAGAAACCACACTGTCTTCTGTGCACCTCAGAATGCTAAACTTAGGGACCTCCAGGCTCAGTGATAAAGACAGGCTCTTCTTGGCACTGTTCAAGTCAGTGGTGATGTTTCCTAACGTCAAAATCATCAGATATCATAATATTGACACTTTGATTTTCATAGTTTTTAGACCTGAAACCTTGTGTTGGGCAGCTGGGGCAGGGCCTCTGCCTCCCAACCCGTGAAGGCTTGTCAGCCACACTGTGTCAGGGGTACATCCATAGCTGAGCCAAAGGCCTGTGTGGCCTCATGTTGGGCCTCCATGGTAGTGAGATGCCCATAACCACAGGTAAGAGCCATGTAGCCATTTAGGGTGCTTCTGGTGCTTTCTTCAGGGTCTTGGCAGGTGGGTGAGAGCTCAATCAGAAGGCATGAAAGGATCCTCACTTGGGCTAGTGGCAACACACAGAGTCTAAGGAGGCCTGGAATGCTGTATCCAGAGAAGCAGGTGTGGGCCAAACACTTGATCTCTATAGCTCTGGCATTAATGTAAAAGGGCCAGAGACTTGGATTGGAAACTTAACATTCCTGTACCTACTAAGCAGTGACTCAGGAGGAAGGTGACAGGAGACATCTGATTCTACAGAAGACCGAGGACACTCCTCAAAGGGAAAGATCCAGCTTGCTTCTAGATCCAACAGACTACTATAGTACAGTGTCATGTAAGGCAGGTCTAGGTTAGAAGCAAAGCTGAGTGATCTTGGGTGAGTAGCTAACTCACTAAATCCTCATTTTCTCATATACAAAATGTGAACAATAAGTCTACCAGGATGTGTCAGTATTACATAAGATCCAATGTGAAAAGGTTTGGAAGCTGGAAATGGTAATAATGGCCTTTTATTTTCATGAATTTAGGACCGGGTCTATAGCGTGTACAGGGTCTTACTACATAGATCAGACTCATAGTGATCCTCCTATTTTCAGCCTCCCAAGCACTGGGATTACAGGTGTGTGCCACCATGCCCAGTCTCAATCTCTCTATCAGCATGCCCTGGGGGTGGAGCCAGCATGGCATGCTGGGGATTGAACCCTGGCAGCTGCACTCTGCCTAAGCAAGAGCTTTAGTCCACTGAACTATCTGGCTGGCCTGTAAACTGGAAATGAACTCAGATAAATATATGGGAACCTTAAGTCCTAAGAGTCTTTTCTTCTTTGTGGTTCAGTCTGAAAGTGTGAAGTAGTCACTGCATACTTAATGCTGTCAACACTAGTAAGCACAATGTGAATGCTAATGTCACTAGCTGCTATATGCATGTAGGAGCTGTAGGGACAGAGACATCAACTGAAGACAATACCGGAAGTCATGGGGGAAATGATCCAGTAAGAGGATATGAACACCTTCACCTACTTTCAAGTGGATAAAATAGGAGACAGAATCCCCATGTAGGAAGCGAATAACGGTGTAAGCTAATGCCAGGGTGTGAATTTCATATGCTCTAACTCTCTGCCCAACACTTTAAGCTTCTTCTCTTATTCTAGTCAAAAACAAAGATTAAAAATTCTGAAACTTTTATGTTGCTTGCTAAAAGAGTGCATCTGCATAGGTGGAACTAAATAAATACCATTTGCGGGGAAGGGACAGGCAGGTGAAAGACCCCTGAGACTACAGATGCTAAGGTATTTTCCATGAATCATTTATACAAGTTTATTGAAGACATCATGCTGGGCTGCAGCAGTGCCACAGAGATGATAATACTTTTTGGTTTCCCAGGCAGCTTTCCAACTTCAGACATTTATAATAACCAAGGGAGATCATGACCCTCACTTTTCGGATGAACAGAAAGGAGATACATAAGTGAAATGAGCTAGGCTCCCCAGCTAGCCAGCACCCCCAAGTGCAATCCTGTTGTCTCTCCAAACTATTATAATAAGACAGTTACCAGACTAATAAGGTGTCACATTTCTTCATTGTTACTGTATTCCTTCTTTGGTTGATGAGTTCTTAATATTAACAACAGCTGTCCCCTGTGAGTGTGAGCAAAATATATCTCAGGTCTTGCTTCATTCTCTGAACTGTCATGGCAGAAGACTGTGTAGTTAACACTTTTAGTCCTGCCTGGGAACTTGCTCCTTGGAGAAAGACTTGTGCAGGGGGACAGGACTAAAAGAAGCTTTAAAAAATCAAATTACAACTACAGAAAACTTCATAAGCAGTAAATTTGTGACACTGAGAAAGCAAAAGTTCTAGGATGGGAATTCAAAGCCGGTGTTCCAAAACAACTAAAACTTGATCCATCTGCTCTTCAGCAGTCTGCTTTGTAAGGCCCTCTGGTTGGTGTCAGCACCTCACCTAAGGGCCAAGCGGCGCTGCTAACTAGGGTTCCTGGAGCAGGGAGCATCTCCTCCTTGAGCCCTGGATGATTCGACCTCTCACAAATCAATGACCACCCCGGGGTTTGGTTCTTCATCTCTGGTGCCCTGAAGGTCTGGGTATGGAAGGTTTCCTGGTGACATCTGAACTCACCTACTCTCATGCAAACACACTCAAGGTTTTGGGTTTCAAGCCCTGTTTTGTCCCTACCCTAATCATACATATGTATCAAAGAAAACAAAAGGAAATAACTTATAAGTGGGCTCAGAAACTATTTCCATTCAATGAGGGCCTGGCTCTTGGAAGGTTCAGGGGCCGATCATGGTCTAAGGAGCACTGCTGTGCTGGGCTCGGCCAGCTTGAGCCTAGGGTCCCTGGGCTTCTCCTTGGCAATCTCAGCAGACACAGCCAGCCTCTGCCCCCTCAGACTGTCCACCTCTGGGGTATGCAGTTCTGAAGCCCGACAGGCTAAGCACAGAGGCAGAGGTTTAAGAAAATATAAACAAACAAATAACTAACAGATGGATAGGCACAGACAAGAATTCCCCAGCATGGCGGCCCAGCAGCTGAGCTTCTCCGAGCTGTGTGTCAGAGACCAGCTCCTCCTCCCTCTGACTTCTCCGGGAGAAGCTCCATCTTGTTGCAAGCTCTAAAATGACTCCCCAGGCATGGAGGACTGCCAGACAGCAGAGAAAAGCCAACAAGCATGGGAACAAAGGGCTGGGCAAGGGCCAATCAGCAAGCAGACGCACAGAAATTCTCAGCAGGCCAGGGGTGGCCTGAACTTTGGTTCTACTGGTGGGGGACTGAAGCAATGAACTAAGCTTTGCTTTGAATTTTCCATCTCTGAAGCTCGCTGGACCCCTGCAGAGGAGCCCCCCTACTTACTGATTGGTGAGCTGCTCGGCTCCCACAAACAGGTTGATTCTTGAGAGGCCCGTACGAGTGCCAAGGAAAGCAACCTCAACGCCCTTGTCAGAGTTCCTGAAACAGAACAGCAGACATCAGGGGAGGCTTCTAGACAGTGAGCAGAGAATGGCTTTTGCATTTCAAGATGCACAGAACATTTTACAAACTAGTAGCTTTGAAACCTGAACTTTCAAAGAAATTAGAGAAATACACACACACATACACACACACCTGAACACCCATGCACCACACGCATATTACAAACTCACACCCCCGTGAAGAGTTTCCATGATAATATGTGCTGGAGGAATGAACAAAAAACAGCATGGGAAGAATGCGTGTGCAGCCACAGATGTACCTTCTTCACCGTATGCCCATGTGCAGGCAAGTTCAGAGAGCAGGCTGAGGATGAGAATGACACGGGGAGAAGAGAGCCTCATGCAGGACAGTGACCCTTGTCGAGTTCCTATTACTTGGTTTAATGAAATTCTGTATCTTTTGTAATGCCTTTTTTCTATTTTTTAATTAATTTTATTGAGAAACAAATAGCAATGAGATGGTTTCAAAACTAATTAATAGGATAGTTTCAATAATTAATATATTGCATATTGTTGTCTTTGTAGTAGTTATTCATAGTACAAAATGCGGACATGATATTAGTCCAAACACTATTAGTACTAATCACTGAATTAAGAGGAAGTAGCTGTATATCTATCCTATTTTGTAGATACAAATACAAAATGGTCCTCCATTTTACCCCCCTTTTTTGTTTAGTTTTGTCAGAGATGAGTATTCCATTGTCATTTATATCTTGTAGGTGCATGAATTCAGCAAAATAATCCAATATAATGTGGTAGTCCCACTACTATTATTATAAAATAAAATAATAATAGTAGCAGGTTATCCAGAGGACTGGCATGTCAGAAGTTACTGACTAAATTAAAAGGAGCTTTAAAAGAAGCCTCCATGTCACCAGGTCTATTCTAGGTTCTGACTCTGTTGGGAGAATCTTCCGTGCAGCTGAAAAAGCACCTGGGCCAATGAACCCATCTGAAGGACTCCACAGACTGAACTTCCACAAATCGAGGTGGTACTGACTTATAATATCCACCAGCCCTTATTCTCACTGCCAACCCCAAAGAGATGAGGAAAAGAATTATCTCTTCCAATGGCCCTGTAGGATGTCACTCCTAGAACTCTTAAGAAGAGCCTTATGGTGAACAACAAATCAGAAATGTATTCAATATATTTCTACTTCCAAAGCAAATTTTATATTCAAGTGTGTTCTTTATGAAATCTGTGGCATATATTTCTTCTTTCAAAACTATAAAAGGCCATTTTCCCACAGACATAATTTTAGTCTAACAGTAGAAGTTTGAAAATAATGCCAATTCTTGTGTTTTCTTCTTTGTCTGAGATATAGTAATGTCAGCCAAAGAACTCTCTGTGCCATCTTCAACATAAGATCCTTTAGTGTCTTGGTCAAGGTAGCTACAGCTGCCTTTAAATATTTAAGAGGTGCATAAAAACCAACACAATGTGTTGGTTTCTGACTGTAATGTGTACCAAACTGCAAAGCCAGGTGGCCCAGTTAGTTACAGATGTGAACTACAAAGCAAGCTTTAGGAAGCCCTAGCATGTGTCAGGGGGTATCAGTAATCTCCACCCAAGATTGTGAATTTCATGAGAACCTTAGTCCTAGCTAACTCTTGGCAGCCATTCAAATGCCCATCAACTGAGGAATGGATAAAAATGAAGCGGTATTTTAAAACAATGAGTATTACTCAGTTATAAAAAAGACAAACTTGAGGCTTTTAAACGTAAATGGATGCAACTAGAGAACATACTCATTAGCAAAATAAATCAAACCCGCATGTGTCAACATCATATTGCCTCCTTAGTGTAAGAACCTGAAAGAAGAAATTAAATCTGAAAGGTACAAAAGATACTGAGAAGAGGAAAGACACTGTTCAAAGGGAAGGAACAACTGGGATGAGGGGAGCCGGGCGTGGTGGCGCAGGCCTGTAATCCCAGCACTCGGGAGGCGGAGGCAGGAGGATTGTTGTGAGTTCGAGACCAGCCTGAGCTACAAAGTGAGCTCAAGGCCAGCCTGAACTGCATAGTGAGACCCTGTCTCAAAAAGAAAAAAAAAAAAAAAAAAAAAAAAAAAAAAAAAAAAAAAAAAAAAAAAAAAAAAAAAAAAAAAAAAAAAGAAAGAAAGAAGGGAAAAAGAATGCACATACGTGCATACACAGGATAGTTTGAACAACTGTACTGCTGGTTTTTACTGATCAATCTAAAGGAGCAGTTAATGCTTACATTTTTTTCCCTCTTAAACTTTGCATAATTTTTGACTAATTTTGCATGCTAATATCTGAAAATCTGAATGACTAATCTGAAGACACCTATATGCAATACAACAATTGTGGAGTTTCTATCTTTTTTTTTTTTTTTTTTTTTTTGTAGTTTAGGGAAGGGTCTACAGGGTGTTCAGGCTCTCACTACTAAATCAGACTCATAGTGATCCTCCTGTTTACAGCCTTCCAAGAGGTGGGATTACAGGCCTGTGCCATCATGCCCAGTCTCAACTGCTCTCTCAGTGTGCCCCAGGGGCGGGGCCAGCACAGCAGACCTGGGGATTGAACCCCTGGCCTCTGCACCTCCTGGCAGGTGTTTTAATCTGCTGGCCTATTTGGCCAGCCTTAAAATCTGTAATCTTTACTAAACTGGCTTTCAAGGTCTGGAACCACTTTGTCCCTCTGTAGGTTCATCTCTAACCATCACCCTCCTGCCATCCTCATTTCCTCTATATTGACTTTTCAATCCTTGCAATATGCCAAGTGCTGAGGGCCTCTGCACATGCTGTATAAGAAAAAAAGGCAGGATTTAAAATTTCAGTTCTCTAATAGCCTATTTAAAATAATAGTTAAAATTAACCTGGTGCGGAAGTTCTCTAGTTAGTCTGTGACATCAGCTTCCACTGGCTTCTTCTGTTCCCTTCCCCCATCCTCCACGTTACAAATAAAACCACAGGGGCAAATCTCTCCCTTCCCAGTTCTCCTCACAGCCCAGCCTGGCTGGGATCCCAAGTTCCCTCAAGCCAGTAAAGGGGAGAGAGCTGTGGCAAGCAGGAAACAAAACGTTCCTTCCGCCGCTGTCTCCCTCGGAAGCGTCACCCTACCTCCACGTACCGAATTTCATGTAATGCTGAAACTCAAACAAATTACATGTCAAACCCAAGAGCTCGCTGTCCAAGCCCACACTGCTAATCTACTCTAACTCTTGTGGTTTGGAGCTTTGGGGAAAATTAAAGAACTTTAACACCAAGCTCCTAACGCAGTTTAGTTCTTTAAACCATAACCATATTTTGGCATGTTGGTGCGGAAGTGGCCAGGGAAGGGGCGACACATGCAACCACTTACTCAGATTTGTTGAGGGCCAAGCTGGTCCAATATGCTTCAATAGGGGCACTCACCACAGCATCAAAAAGGACTTCTTGGATCAACTCTTTATCACCTGTTGAGAAGGATGGAAGAGAAGACGGCTTTGGCTAGGCCCAAAGGCTCATTTTTATAGTATCTGTTACATTTTTATATGTATGTTGCTTTATGAGTTAACCTCCCACCAGCCAGAAAGCATGCAGCAGTTTGACACCTGATATGCATGTAATGCAGGGCTCGCCAAGGCCATGGACGACAGGATAGTAAATCCAGAGCCTTAGTGTCCCTTGCTTCAGGTTTCTGTTGCCTTATGCAGCTCATGCCATGGTGCAGCACACTGAATTTCAGACCTGGGGTCTGGAAGCCAGTATTCTTCAGAAAGTTAGTTTTTGCTCATGACAAAGATTGTCTCTAGGACAATCTTCACAGCTTCCCTGTCCTGCTCTCAGGTGACTATGAGAGGACCTAATGGCTATAAGGACTCGTACTTATGACCATTTAAGAAGTGTTTTCCCCAAGGTGTGGTGGCAGGGTCCTGTGATCCCAGCACTCAGGAGGCTGAGGCTGGAGGATCACCGTGAGTTCAAGACCAGCCTGGGCTACATAATAAGTCCAAAACCAGCCCAAACGACATAGCAAGACCCTGTCTAAAGAAAAGTTTTAATTTTAAAGGGGAATATTTGTCCCTATCCATAGGACTCCTGGAAGCTCTGGGGAAAGGGCCACAGAATGGGGGCAGGGGAGAGAGCCTGAGTGTAAGAGCTTCCTAGAGCTCTCCACTCTCTCTGCAAAGGAGGACGATTATTTTTTTCCTGGTGCACACCAGACTTCACCTTGGCTAAGAGCAAAAAAGACCAAGGCACTTTGCTGAAAAGTGAAAACTTGAAACAAAACTGCATGAATGAAGACACATTTATGCAGTGGAAATCTATGAAGTAATTCAAACAAATGTAATTGAAATAAATGACCAACACAAAGTTCAAAACTTTGATGAATGAGATCAAGCGTACATGTGATTATAACATTTTATGTATTAATACATAAAAAATAAATATATTATTCTGTATATGAACAGGCTAACATCCTTTATCTAAAGTGCTTGGAACTGGAAGGGTTTCAGAATTTTCAGTCTTCGAGACTTGGGAGTAATTGCACATACAAATGAGATTATCTTGGGGAAGGACCCAAGTCTGAATATGAGATTACTATACACTTCACACACTGCCAGGATGTGATTTCATGAGGCATTTCAAACATCTCTGTACATGAGATGAAGTTTCACAATACAGATATTTTCCCTCATGGCCTCATGGTACCACTCAGAGGTTTGAACCATTTTAGATTTCAGGTTTGGGGATAAGAGATGTTCAGTCTGTCCTATTTAACAGATGTCCGATCTGTCCTATATAATGCAACTATTATGCTGGAAATAATGTTACATGTTTATGGAGACCTATCTGTGTATTAACAGCACAAAACACCAGAGAACAATGGGCAGATACAGAATGGTTGTTCTCTCTGGGTAGGAACAGGACCTGGCAGGGGTAGGCAGAATGTTGCATCCCTTAAAAGTATGCGAAGTGCATATGGCAAAATAGTAAACTGCATGACAACTAAAGTAGGAAGCTGGATGAGCAAATATTTTATTATTTTATTTCTTAATTTTATGTAGTTAGGACAGGGTCTACAGGGTCTCACTACACAGATCAGACTTGTAGCGATCCTGTTTTCAGCCTCCCACGTGCTGGGATTACAGGCACACACCACCACGCCCAGTCTCCATGGTGGTCTCAGTGCACCCCGGGGGCAGGGCCAGCACAGCACACCCAGACCCTGCATCTGCCTAAGAGGGCGCTTTAGTCCTCTGAGCTATCTGGCTAGCCCAGAGCAAATATTTTAGTCCTTCCCCACCTACAACACTTTTGTCCTAGCCAGCTGCTTGGCCAAATGGTTTAGTAGGAGTGCAAATTTAAGGCGAAGGTCTGAACCAAGATTAGGGACTTGGGGAGTTTGGCTAGCTCACGATCTCACTCCTGTTCCTGTGGGAAGCTGGTGTGCAGCTGGACATCGTGGACCTGGCACCCAAGGCAGAAATGGTTTTTGGTCCCCAACTCTGAACCCCACGCTCACACAGCATGCTCCTGACGACACACTCACACTGCAGCAGAGGCTCTTTGCCTTTGAGGTAGAGCTTAATGGCTTCTAACTGAGACAGATGACGGTGCTCAGGGTGCAGGTCGGTGTTGCAGTAAGACCTAAGAACACGGCAGGGCCCAGAACAAGAGCATGTGAACATTGATAGTACTGGGAAAGTGAGACTCAAGATCCCCATCAACCAAACCTCAAAGAAGGTGACAATGCGGACAAAGGATTGTTGAATTCTTACCATTCATCTGCCAAAGACACATCGGGGTGTTCTAAGTCATGCAGGCCTAGAGGTCAAGGAGAAGGGGTTAATGGATTAGTGTTGCTCCCTCTTAGTTTCCTGTGTGCCTCAAATATTCTAGGGTATAGATGTGAGGCGGGCTGAGGGTGGACATGGGTCCCAAGGGAACAGCCCCCAGTGAGAGCCTCAGACAAAGGGGACAACTTTTCTATTCAGACACCTTTCTCTCCATCTCCACCTCCCTCTACCAGCACTGCTGCCTTACTCAGCCTTATATTGCCACCCTGAATGCCATGAAAATGTTAATCCCTGGGAAGTAGATGACACACCAATGAGTCCTTGGCAAGGGGCACCTAACAAAGATATAATCAGTGATCCTGGAGCCCCTGTAGTCTGAGTTGGGACTTGGGCTTTGCCACTTAAATCTTGTGATATGAGCAAGTGTTACTTTTCTAAATGTCAATGTCTTTGTGTTCAAAATGGGAGTGATAATAATCCCCAAGTGATGGGTAGCTGTGAAGGTGAATTCTAGGGTGAACAGTATGAAATCGTCAGTGCTTAGCTGTTTCTGACAAGCAAGCATTACTAGTTGTTCTGGATCCTTAGTGAGTCAGCCATCTGGTTAGTAAGGCAGTTAGAGAACGTGGACTTGTAAGGACTCTGGAAGATTTTACAGACTCTTCAGAGTACATTGGCTCCATGCTTTGGTATGGTTATGGCTCATTAGTGATTCTCCTGTTTTCAAGCCTCCCAAGTGCTGGGATTATAGGCACATGCCACCACGTTGTCTCAATTGCCTTCTCATTGTGCCCTGGGGGCAGGGACTGCACAGCAGGCTCAGGGATCGAGCCCTGGCACTGCATCTGCCTAAGGAGGCACTTTAATCTGCTGAGCTATTTGGCCAGCTTAGGCTTCTTGATTTCAATGAGTAGGAATACACTTCTGAATGATGATCATGGGCACTTTGATGCCTGTTCAGAAAGCCACTGTCTTCATATCTTCAACTTCTTCCTCAAATAAAGACATATGAAATACATAGCAAAATACTAGACCTATCCCACAATCCTGCTTGAAGTGGGGAATCCTAATATCATGGTAGAAGCTAGAACACGTGTGCCAGCTGGATGAAGGATCTGTGCCAGCAGGCAGAGGGGTCTGTAATTTAGCCAGGAAGCAATGCTCAAGGTAAGCAGCAGAGCCTCCCCTAAAAGTACAACTGTCCTCAGCAACAGTGAAGTCCCAAGCTCCTCCAAGGATGAGAACAACTGAGCTTTTACTTAGCAGGAAAGTCAACTCTATGAGCTTCTCCAGGTATCTGAGCAGTGTACTATCTTCCCCTCTGCAGCCAGGAAGCAATGCTCAAAGTGAGGGCCAGAGCTCTCCAACATGAACCTCAGCCATCTTTAGTGACAACAAGGTCCTGAGCTCCTCCTCTGACAAGAACAACCAAGCTCACCAGGAATGCCAGTATGACCAGGTCCCCAGGAGGACAGCCTGAAAGAACCAGCAGCTTCCCACAGCTGCAACAGCTTCCCTAACAGCCTCCCAACGGCTTCTCCAGTCCTGCCTCTTATGCTGCTGGCAGCAATCCTCAGGTGGGCTGCCCACACCCAGCACCACACTAGTTCAGTTCAGCTGGGTGTTACAAGCTGACCACCAGTTGGCAATCTACCACAGTAGGGATGCAGCCTCTACTGAAGAACCTAAGGAGTAAGGTTGCTATCTCCAGAGAACTTCTTCCTTTTCCAAGAACGTAAGAGAACAATAATTATGCCATGGCTGTTGGAGATGACAATATCATCTATTAGTTAGCCTAAGGGAAGCAGCTTTCCTAGGCTCTATTACTCAGCAAAACTGGCAAGATTGTGAGTCGTTTTATTTATACAGGACCAACAGGGAGAGGAAGATCTGATCTCATTTGTGTGGATAACCAGTCACTCTCCCCCTTGCTGAGGACTCAAACTAATTTCTTGCATGGAGATTATAGTTAGCTCAGAAATTCTCTCTGTGTGACTGCTTATCCTGACAGCTGTGGAGCATACAAAGATAGTGACCAAAAATGATCCAAAAGAGAATGTAAAACAACTGTGGGTAGGGGACAGTGAGAGAGAGCATGTGCACGCAGAAAGGGAGGAAGGGATAGGCCCATATGGTGAGGATTCACTAAAAAGACAGACAGATTAGAAGCAGTTAGTCCATCTCTGACCTCTCACTGGGTCGGTCTGACCTCTCACTGTGTTGGTCTGACCATTAAGTTGTTCCTTGGCTTGACCCCAGATGTCTTAGACATGAATTTTCTTCTCTTATGGCCAGTGATGTTCACAGAAACCACACACAGTGGAGCCAGAAAATTCTACAAGTTAAATATCTCTAAGACAATTTCCAGAAGTGTCTTGTCCAAACCATTGGGCTACCTGTTTTCTCCTGTGTGTCACTACGAAGAAGCCCACACAACTGGCATCACAGTGGACAACACTGGGTTTTCTCAGTTCACTGTATGTCTCTCCACTCTGTCCTATAAGATCACATACTCTACTGGGAAATAAAACCTACACTGGTGAAACAGTGTCAAGACAATCAGCAGGAAACTGCAAGTCCACCTAGGTAATCAGGCACCTCAAAGACCACTGCTTTCATTCTTCAAGCCCTGCTCCATCTGTTGAGAGAGCCATGGAACACTCAGTCTTGGCAAGTCTACCACAGTCATCTGTAACCTTCCCTAAGCAATCAAAATTTGGCTTAGAACCAATCACACTGTTCCTGCTTGTCCTGACTGTATATACTCAGAAGATACCTCTGGTCAGGTCCAACTTCCTATCCATGAAGATGCAAAGCCTAATGTTCAGCTTGGGCATGTGATTTGCTCCAGACCCCTTAGGAAGAACCAAGTGGACTTGTGATCCTCGTGTACTTCTGGACTAGTAAGCTGCAAGGAGATGAAAGGGACAGCACGTGGGTGACAGCGCTGTATAGTTTAGGGAGCTGTGACATGACCTCTGCATAGGGAATGCTGTGCACCTTGCTCACTGCCAGGAGACACCAGGGAAACGCAAGCCTCCACCCCAAAAGACGTTGGCTTCCAGGTTTCCTCCCTGAGACTGAGGTTTTAATTTGTATTTCTCCTGCTGCCCAATTTTCTGTGTGAAAAGAATACTGCTGGTGAATGACTCTTATGAGTTGCCCCGACAACTCTGCAGAGTGTAGTAAAATATAAATCCAACAAAGGCCGCCACTAGTTGGGGTTCCCATCATTCTGAAACCCAGGAAAAACTGGCAAGAGGCATCACAGCCAGTGGGTGGTTAGTTTAGACAAATGCCCAAGGGACTGGTTGGAGGGGTGGACAGTCAACGAGTTCAGCGAACCGTTGCTGCCTCAGGTCCGTCCTCCCAGCGTGGGCAAGATGAATCAGAGCCATACTTTACCTTCCTCGATGGTCACGTTTCCTCGGAAGAAATACTTCCCATGGCCTCTGGAGAGCGCCACACCTAAACTGTGCAGAGAGACAAGGCAGACCTTGAAGTCTATGGCATGGACTGCAACAGGCTTGCGGGCTGACATTTCTTTTTAATTTTCCATTTTCACATTTTCATTTCATGTTCTATAAACAATCTTTCTAACAGTTTACTTTCAAAACCTCACTGATTATAGTGGGTGTTGGTTTCTCTTAGGCTTAAGCAGCTGCTTCAAAGTAATTTCTGATTGGAAATGCCAGCAGCAGTTGGCTGTCCTCATGTTTTCTAGCAGCAAACAGCTTGCCCAGCCAGCAGGCCCTTGCCTCAGAGTCCCTCCCGAGGGACTCTACACCTATGTCCCACCTCACACCTCTGCCCTACATGTGGCTGGCCTCCTGCACTCTAGACTCTGGGACTAGGGCAAGCTGGCCCATTCCCAAGGGCTACATTGACCATTCCACTCCAGCTTGCATGCCACCTTATTTGCATGTGCAGGCTTTTTGGTTCAAGCCTCTCCCTGGTCTAATAGGCTCCCCACACTCTCCTTGGCTTGATTTAATCCCCTTTCTGTTTTTGTCTAAAGTAAGAGACTATGTTTTAAAATGCAGTCTCTTCATCTGGCAAACTCACTTAGCAGCTCATGTGTTCCTTGATTACTTCTGGTTCCACATGGAACCCGCCTGTGATCCCTGGCAGTAGATGGCGATGATGCTAGGATCTATTTTTGGCTTAATCTATAGTCTGGAAACTCTCTTTCCTTAGCTCTGGGAGACACCAGTCCAGGAAAAGGAAATGGCCCTACTGAAACAATTTTTTTTTCTTCACAAAATGCGTTACAACACGAAGTCAACAGTAGCAGGGACTTGTAGAAGGCTACATGCGCATCTGAAAGCAGGCAATGAGGCAAAACCATTTTTCAAGATGGTGACAAAGAGGTACAACAGGACTCCAAGGCACACAAGCATAGGAAGACAGCTCGGAGGAGTCAGACAGGAGTACAACATGGAAGGGTGCAATGCTACCTCCAAGTCGGAAGGATTTTTTTTTTTTTTTTTTTTTATTGTTGTTGTTTTGGTCACGAAATGAAAGGTGAAACGGAACCAAGGAGGCAGCAAGTTAGATGGTTAATAACCAGGTCACCCTCTGAGCCAGTCTCCAAGCCTGGGGGTAGTCCCCAAAGCTCTGCAGCTTTACAATAATGAGGTTGAAAGCCACAGCAGACGAAGCGAATTCTCATAGGTGAGCCTGAACCATCTTCCCCCTTCTGGAAAGCACAGACAAAAGCAGCCTGGGAAAAGCCCCTTCCTCACTCTTTCCAGCCTTTTGGCAGGGTGTGTTTTCTCTTCAGATGGTGAGCTCTGAGAGCCTCAGCAGCTTTGTACAAACACACTGATGGGTCTGATGGAATGTCCATGTATTATGGTCAGCTCTACCTGAAAGGAGTACCCTTGATGTCTGTATAATAGTAGTCATTTGTCATCACCAAAACCCGTTTCTAGATTGAAAAAAAAAAGGTCATAGAGAAAAGAAAACATGGTTAGTCTGCTAGGTGATGTTGGCAGAAATCAATAAAAATAAATGGACACACTGCGATCAGGTTAACAGTACTACATGAATCTTGTTTGAGATAAGTAAAGACAAGAGAAAAATGATCTCAGTGAAAGATATTTATTCCAGATAGAGCTTTCAAAGCTAATTTTTCATAGAGGTTTGTTTTAAATTAAGCGGCAAGAATGTTTGAGAAAAAATGTACCCCTTTGTCCACTGTCTTCTTCACTTCCATGGAAAACTTCCCGGTTTTTCGATTCACCATGGCATTTCTTAGCTGCAAGGATAAAAGAGAATGCATGTGTTAGGCTTTTCCTGGTCCCCAGGTTACCTGGATACCTCCACGCTCGGTTGAGAGCACACTGAAGGGCAAAGTGAAGCAGAAATATTGTCCCCTGCAAGCTGCAGAGCTCTGTGAGGTGCAGGCCGAATCTGCCTGCTGCACTCAGACCTGTGGGACAGAATTTCCAACAAATAAGTGCCCAGCTGCTCCGGCACAGTGGGGGACAGGCTAACAACAGCACACGAAGGACTTCCACCTCCGATCTGGAGTGCTCCTATAACCTCAGGACAAGAACAACAAAACAGACTGCACCATGCTGATGAGGGATCGGAGAGTGAACTCCCTGCACACCACCAACACACTCAAGAAGCAAGAATGTCTCTGGGGCAAAGTCGTATGCTCCAAAAGGGTACCGATTTGTGATGAAGAAGGCATTTTTCAAAAGATAATCAAGTTAAAGATATGTACTACTACTTAGTAGTATTTTTTAGAAAGGGCTGAACATGCAGAAGAGGGTATTTTTATTATTTTTTTTTTATAACATGAATCATCTTCTGATGCCTGCGGAGAATCGTCAGCCAATTAATGGCCTTGCTGACAGGGCAGTGAACAGGGGTGACCCTGTCCCTGATTTTTAGAGGTCCCAGTCAGGAACAGTGGGCCTGACTCTCCTCCCCCACCTCCGGTTGGCCTCATCTAATTATGTGTGCCCCTTCATGAGTTCAGAGGAGGACAGCAGACGCAGTGATGAAAGATGTGCCGTGACAGGCACCAAGGGCTACAGCAGGAAAGGCCATCTAATGGACTATGAACAAACGCTGACGTGCCACAGCCCATCAGGAAAGCCTCTTTCCTAGCTGGTGCTTGCATTCTGTCTCCTGTCCTTTCTTTTCCGCCTTTGAGGAGTCTGAGTAAGATCTGGGCAATAGAAAGTTGCCCCGCTTGCAAGCAACTTAACTTTGTTTCAAGGCTTCTAGATTTGGGTTTGCATTTCCATCTTCTATGAGAGAGAGAGACAGAGACAGAGACAAACAGAGAGACAGAGAGAGGCAGAGAGAGGGTTGAAGCATAATTTTTAGCTGGAGGCATATATAAAATAAAACATATATTTCACTCTAGATATTTTTTAACAACACATAATGGGCATTTCTGGAAATATTTTCCCATTTTAACTTTTGTGGTTTTGGATGGGGAAGGCTGGTCCTAATTAAGTCTACTTTCTAACTTTTAAGAATGGCTCGATTTATCTTTAACATGGTTTTCATTTTTCCTCTCTCTGGTGCCTGCCTAAAGCCATTTGGGACCGTCCCCTTTCATATTCCCCAGGCAAGCTGGAGATTAGGTAAGACTCCGCGGGCCTCTGTGCCGCTGCACCCCCACTCCCAGTAGCATGGAGTAAGTGCATGGCTCACTGATGCTTTCAGAGGCAGAGATGTAGTCTAGCTTTGCCCCTGAAAGATGGAAACAGCTTAGGCTTGTGAGCACCTAGTAGTGAAATCATATAGCACTGCAGTTTAGATGCAGACTAAAGGTCAGGATGTTATTACCTTGGGCTAATCACTTAGTGCCTCTGTGTCTCAGTCTTCCCTTCTGCAAAATGGAACTAATGACAACACCCGTCTCATAAAGCACCTCCTCAGGTAGTTGTGGTGAGGACCAGAGGAGCCAGTAGTCAGGACCTAGCAGGGTACCCAGGACACGCAGGATGTGTCAGCTCCCCTCCACCACCCTCACCACCACCGTCCCTCCACAGCCGCCATCTTCTTCACTGTCATTCTCCTCAGCTTCGCTTAGGGCCTGAAAACTCCCAACAGCTTCGGGAGTCAGGACTAGAGCTTTGGTTCTCATGTCACAGAAACCCATGCTCTGAGCCAGTGTTTTTCAAACTTTGTGCACTGGGACCCATATGAAAGTATCCCTTGCGCTGAAGAGTTCTCTGTCCCTGTTTCGGTAGATCACACTGATTGTTTCTGCCTCACAGCGACCACTCCACGGTTCCTATGACCTCTTCCCTAACTCCCCAGGCTGAGAATTGCTGATCCTAAACACCCATGAGTTGGCACAGACTCCTGAAAAGGAGGCAATGTGAGGCAGGATATCAGTGTTCAAGTGTTGCCAGACCCTACCAACCACCCTTGGACCTGTCTGTGGCTCAATTTTTTCTCCTTCTTCCTGTCAGAAATGTCCCTGAGTGAAGACATTCACTCAGACATTTAAAGCAGTTGACAGGATCCCCAAGACTCCAAGACCTTAAGGGATCCTGTCAACTCCTATAAAATCTGTGTCCATCAGATGCCCACAAAACACACTGTACTGCTATTACTGGACCTTAGTATGTGCTGGGCACCAGTTTTAAAATTCTCAAAATTATTTTCTAAGGTATGATTACTATCCCTACTTACATGAAAGATGGGGAAGCTGCGGGATGGGGTTAAGAAACCCGTCCAGGTGGCAGCTTCTCTGCCTGGTGGGCCCAAGCTTTTAACCTGTGCTTCTCAAAGCATGAGAAAATACACTTGGATGGTATGAAATATGTTAGCATTAATATTAAAATTACACGTTGCTATTTCCAGAGTTGTTTTAATACAAGTAAAATTTAAAAAATTGACGTATGCTAGGGTGTGGATTTATCTTCCAGGCAGGTTCTACCATAAGCACCAAGTACTTCTAATCTGGGGGCTGGGGGTAGGGAGGTGGTTTTCTGTCTTTTTTTTGTCTTTTTGAGACAGGGTCTCACTATGCAGTTCAGGCTCACTTTGTAGCTCAGGCTGGTCTCGAACTCACAACAATCCTCCTGCCTCAGCCTCCCAAGTGTTGGGATTACAGGCCTGCACCACCATGCCCGGCTGGTTTTCTGTCATTGCAAGAGAAGGAAAGAGGATTTTTCCCCCTCAAGATACTGCCTATGAGAATCGTATTGTGATATGGAGAAAGCCTAGAAATATCACCTTTTTAGGGATGCTGAGATTCAAGAAGGGGAGAAACCTGCTCCCAAGTAGGTAGAGGTCAGTGGCACTCCTGGGTTCATATGGCACAGGTACCCAGAACATAGGTAAGAGTAATGGTAAAGGAGGTAACAGTGCTGTCTCCCTAAAAGGGGCAGGAAGGATGGGATTGAGGATGTGTTACAGCATTGTCTGAATACCTTTAAACTGTCACTGCTAAGATTGGAAAAATAAAAATGTCTTGGCAGAGGAAGATTTCCGAACAAACTTTGCTGTGCCCATAGGTGAAGATATCACACAGGCATTAAAAATTACATGTACGAATATCCCAACCCATAGCCAAAGAAAGGCAAACCAGGACATCTGTGCCACAGGGTGAGCCCACCCTTTAGGCTCACGCCTTGGCAACCCAGCGGGCATCAGAGCCGCGCTGGCCACAGTGGGGTCTGTGACACAGAAAACCAAGCTCCCTCAAGGTGAAATAGTCATCTGGAGGCAGTGAGCAGCCCCGTGGTCTCCAGGGGCCACTCTGCCTCATCCAGTGGCTTTGTGCTTCCCCAGAACCCGCCGAGAGCCCACCTGCCTCTTTAGCTGAAGCTGAAGCAACTTCGATGAAAGGCGGAAGCACCCACTTTCCTAACAGCGCATGACAACCGCAGGCCATGTTCGCGGTGTTCTGCTGGGAGCCTGCTGACGACCTCCCAGGCAGAGCTCGTTAGGAAACCTTCCCAGGCCAGTGGCCACCTTAGGATGCTACCTAATGATAGGGCAATTACTTAATGATAGCTCGTTCTCCTCCCAGTGGCTCCTTGTCCACATGGAAAAGGATTCTCACCTTTCCCACCACTAAGACAACGTACAAATGACACAGCACATGCCCCGGCTGGCAGATTAAAGGGAAGGGAGATTCGGTGCATAAGCAGCAGCTCAGTCACCTTCCGGAAGGCTCTACTAGCGCCTGAAAATATCCACGGGTGCAGATCTACTCTCGCCCCCATGTGGCAGTCTGGATCCTTAGATTGTAGGCTTGGTTCAGGGGCTCAGAGTTTAAGCATGGACTGTACAGACACCAGAGAGTGTATAAAAAAGTATAAAATCCATGGATAAAATTCTCGGAAATATGCTCCAGGGGAAGAGGCTTCCAGGGCTTTGGGAAGCAAAGGCTCGGGGGAAACATTCCATGAAAGTCATCATGGGAAGAAGAAATGTGGGCTGACTGGGGGCGGTAGGAAAAAGACTCACAGGGCAATAGATAGCATTCCAGCTGGGCCAGAGGGAGAATCTGTGGGCAGTCGTCACAATGCCACGTGCACAGAGGCCACGCAGCCACCTTCTGTATTCCTCAGGAGAAGGTAACACATCTGCCGTTTGACACTGAGACACGGTCCTCAGAGATTTAGGCTCCAGAGCTCATCCTACGCCTGCTAAGGGTTTCTCACAGATCTGGACTAAACGCAGGGCTGTGGGATCCAGGCTTCCCGAGCTGAGTGTCCTTGTACCCTTGTACCCATTATCACTTCTCAACCTCAGTTTCCTTGCCTGTGAAATGGAGGCAGCTACAGCTAGTGTTTTACAGGATTATGGGGAGAAATCAATCAGCTTTCTCATGTAAAACACTCAAGAATAGTACTATTTATTTATTTACTTATTCATTGCATGACTGGGGATTGAACTCAGGACCTTGTGCTTGCCAGGAAGGCACTTAAGCCACTGAGCTATTAGAACAGTACTATCCCATAGGAAGAGTTCCATATACGGCAGCTACCGTTACTTACGTGAGTTTTCTCTACTTATGGAAATAACCATGTTCACTGTGGACTTCGGTAATGACTAAAATGTAATAAAAACAAAACAAAAATCATCTGTAATGTCTTTGGCCATTTCCAGGAATTTGTAACCAAAGGAGAAACATTATCTTCAAAGACAAATTTTCCTTCCAAGAGATGCTGCTCTCTAGTGACTCAGATTGCATCACACATGTCTCAGGGACACATCCACTGTGACTCACAGGGTCCACAAAGATCTGTGGTACTCACTGCACTGTGGACACAGCCCTAACTACTCATCCCTGAGCATCACATTCCTCTATATGGTCCATATTTCTTTCTGTCTCTCTCTCTCTCTGTCTGTCTCTCTCTCTCTCTCTCTCACTCTCTCTCTCTCTCTCAAGGGTTCTTTTGCATATTTACTAGTTCATGTGATCTTACATTACTTTTGGAAGCATGCAGCAAGCTGCCTGCTTAGACAGGCACAGGGATGGGGGTTCGATCCCTGGTGTGCTGTTGCTGACCTGCCCCCAGGTCACCTGAGACACTGAAAGAGACTGGGCATGGTGGCATGTGCTTATAATCCCAGCGTTTGGGAGGCTGAGAACAGAAGGATCACTACGAGTCGGATCTACATAGTAAGACCCTGTACACCCTGCACTAAATACATTGAGAGAGAGAGATCAGCTTCTCCTTCATGACTTGTACAGTACTCTGCTGCCTCCTCAGTGGGCTTCACTAAGAGTCTTTTTCAGATCTGGATCAGAATATGGACAGATAGAGTTCTGGGAAGATTTCATAGAGGTGCTTCATATGGATCACAGAGTCACCCAGTCACTGGTGTACAACTCTCCAGGATAGAATAGTGACTTGGAATTTCCCACATCAGACATGATGAAAATAAAGGAATTTCTATTTCAAACACACCAAACTCCCAAAGGACAACATAACAGACACAGAGAGATAATCAGAGACCAGTGTGTGCAGAAGGGAGGTACTGGGCAACTTGAGGGGCAGAAACTCAGGTCTGTGGGTCAGAAGGCAAGGGAGACTGCACAAGTGAGGCTGAGAATTCGATCCTCTGGGATGAGAAGGTAAAAAAGTGCTTCTGAATCATGATTAGTAAAAGGAAGTACTCGCTCACTGAAAATTAGCCGGGGCACCAGGGATGACTAGAGAGAGCCCACAGTAAATCTCTTCCAGAGGCACACACATGTGCAGTGAGAGTGCAGGCTTCGTGGTAAGAAGAGGGGCATATGTAGGCTCCCAGCTGAGGCTGGGGATTCTGAAATAAGAGTGCGCACCATCAAGGTTGCATTTCACACTGTTTGGAATGGAAATGATGAAGGGGTCAGGAAGAATGCTGATGGCCAGGTTCAAGAGAGAGAGAAAAACAGAAGGGCTCAAGGAGGTCAAAACAAACCAAAAAGGGAGCAACAGACACAGTGACATGGAAGAGAAAGAAGAGAATGAAAGTTTCCCTTCAAGATTCATGAGGCACAGCATTACCAGAAGTGCACAGGGTGAGGAGATCTTTTCATGAGAAGGGAGCCTGAGGCTTAACAGGGATAAGAACATTTATGCCTAAGAATGCCACTACTCAAGGAACACTCACAGGTCCATATGGTGTAAGCATTGTATAACTTTCAATAATATATGTAATATATAATATATAGATATAGATCCTCGTAACAGCTTGATTAGGTAAGGAATAGTTACCATCATCTCATTTGATTGGGTAAAAGCCCCACAGAAAACAAGAACCCTCCTGGGGTGCAGAGGTGCACAGTGCTCTTTGGAGACAAAGGGCCGGCAGCAAAGCCGAGATCAGTGCCCTGGCCTTCCAGCTCCAGGGTTGCTGAGAAAGGCATGCAGGGGAGGTGTAGTATGAGGCAAAGACCTCAGCAGGAGCCTGGCAATGCAGCACAAGGAATAAGAAGACACCAACTCTACCAGTGAATGAATGGATATGACCTCAGACCAAGTGGGGAAGAGCATACGGAAGGGGAAGTGGCTTTTACCAAATAGCAATGCTATTTCCTCTGCACTTAGGTGGAAGTAGACTTAGTGTAGATAAAGAAGAAAATAGGTTCACTTTCTAAACCAGATAGGAGTCTTGAATTTTTTCTGTAAAGTAAAATAGTCAGAGATTTACACTGGCTGGGTCAAGACAGGGAGCAAAGGGTGTGGAAAGAGGGAAATGGGGAGTGGGGAGCTGCAAGGTTACCCTGTTTCCAGATGTCAAGAGAAGGAGAGAAGCCAGCCTGGGACTTCAAATGGTTCTCAACAGTGCCATGGAAAGGAGGACAGAGTTCAAGATAGAAACAGTGGTAACCCAATGATGCAACTTCCAGAAGGACCCCAGAGGCCTGGGGTGCAGCTTTGGGTGAGAACGCTTGCCTGTCATTCATGAGGCCTGAGCTTGATCTCCAGCACTGAAAAAAAAATGGTAATAAGAAAGGATGTTGGAAAAAAATCTAGTGGGGGTAGAGGAAAGGGGCCTGGCACAGAGATAACACATGAAAAAGAGCAGAGAAAGCCCCGCCAGGAACACCTGGTATGCTAGGATTTAATTAAGGGTAGGCAGCCTGGATCCCCAGGGAGGCAAACCGTGTCTAACAAATCCAATTTATTGAGGAAGTAGCAAGAAGACTCAATGGGGTTAAATCTCAGGGATGAGAAAAGCTCCTGACCCAGTGCTGAGGAAGCATGGTGCTCTGTGGAGGTGTAGCTGGCGGGGCAGAGGGGAAGGCCAGGACGTATAGGAAACAGAAATGTAGCCAGGCCCACAGGCCCGGAGGGCCAGCAGCATGGCCCTGCACTGCTCTTTGGAAACAAGGACTGTGACCCTGCAATACTGACAGGTGAGTCCTGGCTGTGTGGAGCCTGCTTGGTCGGTGGGTTCCCAGCCCTTGCAGTGGGCAGGGCCTCCTGAGGGTGGTAAGTCCCACCAGCTGCAGTGGGAAGGAGACTGGCTTTCCAAGCCAGAGAGGGGACCAGTTTGGGATGGTTTTAGCGGACCGGCGGAGCAGAGAGGTGGCTGGCCCATCTACAAGTGGTCCAGAAGACTGGTTAAAAAAGTTGCTATGTTCCAAGGGGGACCACAGGTCTGATGTCTGCATGCCCCTCTGGTGGCCAGGTAGGCCTCCAGCCAGCTCCCGGGACTGCCTCAGTTCAGCAGAGCTCCCTCCCCGAGAACCTGAGGTCACTTACCACATCATCTCGGTCTTCCCACTCCACCTCAGAGAGGTCAACACTACTATAGTTAGGTTTCCTTCGCTTTTTTCCTTCTTCATACTAATGTCAGACAGAAGAGAAAGACAAGGGGAAAAAAAAATCATGAAATCAACAGCCAGGGAAGTCCTGGGGCCTGTGAGACGACATCCAGGGTGACAGTTTTAGGGGGGTTAGTGACAGGCATGTCAAGGCTACATGACAGAAACCTTTGCTCCAAGCTGGGGGCTGTTAAATACCGAATCTTTGTGTCAGATGGATTTTCCCAGCGAGTGACCTTTTCGGTTTCCTGAGATGCCAGATGCAGAGGGAAGCATTTCCCCTCCTGGAAGAGCTGGAGGTGGTGTGCATGCGTGTGACATGTACCAGAGCTCGCAAGCCACTCTTCATGAAGTAGGAGATGGCTTTTTGAATGTGTGTACAGAAATCAAATCCTACCCCCTGTGCTAAAAGCCTTTTAGGCTCAGACCTTCCCCCTTGCCTGGCTGGGGAAGAAAGAGTCCATCTCCACTGTTGATGGGCTCAGCACCCTGCTGACATTTTGCAGATGCACAGAACCTCCATGCTGTCCCGCTGACGGCCACAGCACTGAGCTAAGCATGGCTGCTTCACCTGCAGTAGCTGTGGGTGCTGGCCTGACTGAACAGCCAGCAGGGCACTTTTCTAGAAAAGCTGATGAGAATATTAATAAATGGGGAAGTGGCTTTTGTTCCCTCCCTGAATCTCTGGGGTTAGTCACCCTGTAAGCCTCTCATTTTATCCACCGGACATTCTTACATCTGGATGTTCATGCATATCAAGGCTTTTAATGCTGGTTGTAGGGGTGTTTATATGGTAGGGAAGTCTGCCCTCTGCTGCAGGCTAAGGATAAGCAATCTCTATATAAGTTTTGAAAATAAGATTCATAATATATTCATATATATATATATATATATATATATATATATATATATATATATATGCATTTCTCTATTGCTTGGTAACTAACACTCTAAGTGGAATGCAGGATCAGTCTAGGTGCTTTCATACCCCAGAATCACAAGTTGCTGCCTCGGCTACTGTAGATACAGGTGTTGATGACACCCTGGGCACAAAAGGAAAATCATACCACAATGTGGGAGCAAAAACAAGTCTAACCTGGCCCCCAGTGGCTTCAGGGTCACGGCAGCTAAAAGAGCAACTTTTTTGTGGCACTGCAGTACCAAGCAGGTTTGAGTGTTGTTGTTGTTTTTTCCCCCAGCGTGCTTTTCCTCCCTGTCAACTGCATTTTAGAGACTCTGTGCCATCTCTGCATGGTCCCCCTCCCCACATAGAAGACCACTCTTCCCCTCTTCAGGAAGCTTTGAGAACCACTTCAACTGTGCATCCCCTCTCTTCTTTCCAATTCATGGTTGCTCATGGTCACTACTAGATAAGATTCTGGAGGAAGAGAGTTGGTTCCCTCAGAAGTCACTGGAAGTTGCAGCAGGATAACAGTTGGGTCTCATCATGAAGAGTTCCTGTGTGCACGGAAGCTCTGGCCCTGGGAAAATTAGGCTTTCTCTGAGCAGGAAGGACAGGGCTAGGTCTGCGGGAGAAGCTGGCACACATAGAAGTGACAGAGGAAGGGGTCAAAAGATGCTAACACTCAGGCTGAGCCTCTGAAGAGCCAGAGATGGACAGCCACTCTGGGCTTCTGCTGCATGTGCCAAAAGCTCCCATCTCCCAACCGTTTCTAGGAATCATGAAACATCTGAGAAATTCATACTGCCTGGATCTTGAACTTTAAAGGCAGAACTTTAGGGGAGGTACAGCTAGCTCGATGATACAGAATTGCCTAGTAGGTATGACTCCCTGGGTTTGATCCCAGCAGTGTCAAAGGAAGAATTTTATAACATTTTTGGTGGACCACTGCTGGATCTGAACAGTTTATTAATTTATTTATTTAGTCAGAATCAATTTTTCCTTTCATCACTTGAAAGGGCTCCTTCGTTCATTTGTTCAACACATTTTCATTTACTGGATACCTACACCAGAAAGCACTGAAGATGGAGTCATTTAAATGGCATTCGGTTCTTTTCCAAGGACTGACCTGCAGTATCCTACCCTTAATTCTGTTCCAGATCATGCATATGGGAAAACAGGCTTTCCCAAGTAATGTAAATAATTATAACAAGTTAAATAACTTTATATAGACAGTAATGGGGCAGGCATTTTACCTACCACCAGCCCCTGCTCAAACTGCCAAGGGACCCTGTGTCCTCGCAAGAGCTGAATAACTCCATGTCATTTTAATCACTGCTGAAGAAATTTAAAAGCATCTCGAGGTCCAAGGTACCAGTTGTGCCTTCATCTTCAGAGAAAGCATCCACATGTTTTTGAAAGAAGGAAAGAGCATTGTAGCTTTGCTACTTTGTGTGTCCCAAGTCCCATGGTACACGTCACTAGCAGTAAAGGATCTAGATGCCTCAAGCTTCCTCACAGTTACAAAGTGTAAAGGGATAGGCATCTTTTTTTTTGAGGAACTGGGGATTAAACTCAGGCCCTTGTGCTTGCTAGGGAAGCACTTATTCTACTGAGCCATCTCCCTGGCCCCATACAAAGTACAAGGAACAGCAGTATTGCCACAGCAAAGGCAGGTCATGAAGATGAAATGAGATACTGCACATAAAATGCCATCATATTCCCAAAGAGAGCAAGCTCCTAACACACTAGCATGGCGGTAGGGAGCCATGCACTTCTTGTGAGGACACAGGGTCCCTTCCCAGAAGTGGCAAATATCCTCTTTCCTTTAAAGGAAGGAGGACATTCAATAATTCTGCAGATCACCATTATGCATGTCATTCATGGAAGGGAAAGTATCCATCAAGCACAACCATGTAGTCCTTGTGCGTGTTATCATAAGGTGGGATTTAGCCCTCTCCTGGGAAAGAAATTCACGTTGTGCTAAAGCACCTGAACCTTTTAGATGGCATTTAGCAAATGCCATCAGAGGAGAATCAACTTCTCACTATCCTGAATGATTTTACTCTTTTTGCAGCCACTCAATATATTCAATGCAGTATATTACACTAAACAGCATACACAAGATTTAGAGCAATTGCAGAGTGAGGGAATAAAGGATCTCCCAGCATGGAGGCCCATCTGCTACTATATCCTGACGACTGTTTCTGACTTAATTTTACTGACAGAAAGAAAAGCAAGGGGGACGCCCTCTGCACCTGCCTTTTGGGAATGCCCTTCCATAGTCTGCTTAAGAAGGGCATGCAATCGGCCAGGACCACTTTTTTACCAACGTCCTCATGAACAGGTGGGAGGCTTCTGACTATGAACAAGAACGTATCAGAGTAATGAATTTGGGCAAGAAAGGAAAAAGTCAGCAGATGCTGCTTAAATAAAAAAGGTCAAGGGCTCTGAGCTAACTTCAGCATGCCGGCTCTAAGTACTCCTTTATCTTTTTCTCCTTAACAAAGCTAGACAGTAGCACTCCATTTGAAAGATTCCCACGCTGTAGACAAACCATCTTCGCCCTGCCCAGGGTAAGCACTTTGGTTTTCCTGCAGGAAAATGCTTGAGCTCCACTCGCAGTAAGTATTCTCAGGAAATTATGGCCACCCTGGGTCAGAGATGGTCACGTGGCTGCGGATGGAGGAGAGGGCCACATCATTCCAGGACACAGGGGTTCATTCAGAGCAGGCAGGTAGTCCAGGCCAGTGGCATGGATCCCATGGCAGGAGTTCCACAGTCAGCTATCTATTATCACTGAAAGCTCAATGAGTTTAGTAGCACTGGCCTAGGTCAACCCCAATGCTGTTCAAGAGCCTTGACCTGGGATATTCTCCTGGATGGATCTGGGAAAGGGACTCTCCAGCCACTAGTATTGCTAAGGTGGTAGTAGGTGAGACTGAGATTAGAGGATCTCAAGCCATCTCTACTACTGCTTGGGGTCTCCATGATAACCAAGCCAGGACAGAGAAAGCGAAGACCACATACATGAGAAAGTCTGGACCCGTGGTCCACACGCCAGATCAAGCTGGGCCCAAAATCGTCCCAGTGACAGGTGTTTTAGGGATCAGAACATTTTCCCCACATTATTGTCACCCTTTCCTGTTTTGAAAGATCATTTCAAAGAGGGGTTGGCTTTCAAGCATTAAGTCGTCAGTAGAGTTCTAAATTGTGTTAGTTTAACATCTTTATTTTTAAAGTTGTAAATGAATGACTTTTAATATATATTTTATAGACCACTAAATACCTCAGTGGATTAAAGTTCCTGCTTTGGCAGATACAGGGGCTGGGAGTTTGATCCCCAGGCCTGCTGTGCTGGCCCCACCCCCTGGGGTGTGCTGAGACAGAGATTGAGACTGGACATGGTAGTGTGGGCCTGTAATCCCAGCACTTGGGAGGCTGTAAACAGGAGGATCACTACAAATCCAATCTACACAGTGAGACCTTGTAGACCCTGTGGACCCTGTGGACTCTGCCCTAAAATACCATAATAATAATTAATGATAACAATAATAATAATAATGATGATGATAATAAATAAATAAATTTTATATGAAGTGTCCCAAAGTTGGGTGCTTTGATGACTATTTGGAGCACTTCATTTATAAAATGCTTCATCACTCATGAAAAGCACTGCTCAGTAGAGCAGATCTCCTCTGGTTGCCCAGCCCCATGTGGCAGAAAGAGGAGAGCTAAGCCCTTGAATCTTCAGATTCCCACCCCCAGCCCAGCTCTCTCCTCTCACATTCAGCTTTGGCATGGGACAAATCCCAGGTTCCCCAGCGCCACAACTTCTGATCTGTGTAAGGAGCTCCTTATGGGGCTGAGGCATTGTGTATGGCAATTGTTAGTGTATCTATAATCTGTAACTTCCTTTGAAAATGTGATTAACGAATTGCAAATGGTTTCCAAAGGTTTATAAACACACTTTGAGAGTCACAGGTAGGTTTTTAGGTTTTGGTGCCTGTTTTTATGAAAAAAATATGGAGAGGGAGAATTTAATAAGGAAAGATATTCTGTGCTATGAAAGACTTCGAGGCGGAGTTTCAAATAAAGGCCAGATGCAGGAAACAGGGAGCACACAAATAAATATGCAGCCCTGGAGGATGCAGTGTGAAGGCTCCCACATGAGGAGCAAGTGGGGAGCAGGAGGCGCCTGCCTGAAGCCCATATATGCATGGCAGTATTTAACTGTCTGGATTAGAACACCCTTTTGTGTTCTATGCAGACAGACTCTGGAAGCATGATGAAACAGGACAAGGTGACAGTCATGATGACTTACATGCCTTTGGAAGAGGCTAGGAAACCCTCTGTGTACATCCACACAGCCTCTACAGAATACATATGGCTCGAGCTACTTCATGCTTCCAATGGAAAGGAAGGAGATGAGGGTGGGAGACCCGTGCTGGAGACGAACAGACCTTGCCCAGAACAATGCTGGCCCAAGGAGGAGCATGGTTAAGGCCAGAGACACTAGACATCTGGAAGACAGCCACTGGCTGCTGCAGATGAAGGCCTTGTCCAACTCCTCCTCTGGATTTCCCAGCCTCCTCTTCTCCCTGGGACTGAGGGGACGACTTCAGAGGGAACACAACCCCCTTCTCTCCTGTACACTCAGCAAACAGGGCCCAGTGGCCATTGCACAAGGCTTTCCTTCTCTCACTCATCCACTCATCAGCTGCTCCCCTCTGCACTCCCAAATCCCACTGGACACCTGATACTGCTTAGACCCTGCACCAGAAACAAGCAACCCTTCAGCAGGCACAGAGAAGCTGCCTGGGAAGGACAAGCTCCTGCCCTCAAGCCCCTGGTCACAATTCACGAGCGAATCAGGAAAGGTCAAGAGAGGCCATGTAGAAGAGTTGTTAAAAGCTGGGGCTCTGCGTTCAGACCTGAATTCTAGTAACTCTTATAGGCAGCAGGCTTCAGGGCTACCTGTGAACCTCTGATCTCCATTTTCCTCAGCCGTAAGATGCAAAAACAAGCTCTCAGCCTACAGATCTAGAGTGAGAAGCAAGTGGAAGAAGCCAGGTTGAGCACACAGAGGTGAGAATATCATAGAACCTAAGAACAATGGCCAGAAAATTCACCCCTGCAGCTGCCCCAGTAACTGCTGGTACATTGTCCTCGACTTACAAGATGTGGCAGTCCTGGGTCACAGAGTTTGTCCCAGGGAGTACACTGCTCCACATTGGTAAAATGGTTCTGAATAGAATTGCTAGTCAGTAATCCTTGCCCTTTTTTTTTTCCTTGTGGTACTAGGGATTGAACCCAAAGGCCTTGCACTGAACTTATTCCCAGAACTTTTTTATATTGAGATGGAATTTTGCTAAGTCTCTAGGACTTGGAGCTCTTCAAGCTAGCTTTCTGCCCTTCTGTTTTCAAGGACAAGGTGAAGGCCAGGCAGGCCTGTGGCACAGGAAAACTCTGTTGCCTAGAATATGACAATTGGGCTCTATCTGCCAGTGGTCAATAAATGTCTCCCCTTTGGTGACAGATTTGGAGAAGGTGACCCTGGAGGAAAGGAGTCCCATGATCTTTGTGAGCCTTTGCTCTCTTGGGGGCTCAGCAACAGTGACTGAGAGTCTCACAATTAAAAGGCTTTAGTAGTTGGTTTTGCTTATTTTTTTTTTCTATTCATGTAATAACCACTTCTAGCAGAAATTTCAGGAAAAGATGAAAAGCACAGAAGAATTGAAAGGAGGTTGTCCTCACTTCCACAATACAGGGATCACCACCTGACACTCTGTTACCTTTCCCTGGAAGCAAAAATAAAAGTGCTTTGATGCTGCTACTGGATCGTGTTCAGAGTTCGCTATTCATAAAACATAGCAACCAACCTGTTCTGCTTTCCAGTTGACTGCCTCTGGAGCGGTGGATGAACACCATCCTCTTCCTGCACATCCCCCTCCCCCCACCGCACAGCTTCTCCCTGCTCCCTATCATTCACATCTTTGTGGAAAACACTGCACATATTTTGTTGAATTCCCACAGCTGAAGGAGAACCATCTCACAGATAGGAGAATGCTGAGCCTGGCACGGCAGATCGCTTGGGGACGTGGCTAACAGGCGGAGAACTGAGTCCCACCAACTCTGCTTAGTTCCTGAGCCTCCCTCAAGGCGGTCCCCTCCTTAGCAATCTGATCCGGAGCTTGATGGCCATCACTACCAGACTGCATGTGGTAGTGGGAGGAGAGGCCCATTAGCAGAGCCACACTGGAAGTCAAATCCCAGCAGCCACTTATGGCTCTGGAATCAGCCAAGTCATTTGGGATATAATGAGCAGTAGCGGGTGCCAGAATAAGTTTCAAATCATGAGAGATGACCCAGACTGAGGCACTAGAGGGAATTAAATGAGACACTTTATGACCCGTGGACAACACCTTACTTTATTTCCTCAGGGTCCCTCTCAGTACCTGAGCATATCAACTTAACTCTGATTTCCACCAAAATTATGTTGGTTCTTTGGGTTGTGTGACTCCAACAGGCCAGAATTCTCCACACGAGACATGTGTATGGATGATGCAAACATAATGCCAAGAGGGAAATTCTGATGACTGTGTGTATATTTGATATGCAACCCTGCGTATCATGGGGAGAGAAGAAGCCCAGGCACACCACAGGGAGACAGAACTATGAGGGTGTGCCCACAGCCTACAACCAGAGGATGCTGGGAGAAGCACCAGGGCATGTCCAGACATAAGCCTTCACCTTTCTCTAAGAGGTACGATGCACTTACTAATGTTTTTAAGTGTCTCAGAGATGAAAAGTCCTACATGTTCTCCCCATATGATTATAAAGTTCTTTTGATTGCTGTAAAACAAAAACAACTTAGGTGTTTCTTTAAAAAAAACAAAAACAAAGACAATTAACAGGCTGCTTTGAAAATCCAAATGACCTTTATCTTAATCAGAGGCCTCCAAGTAGCTGAGTGGCCATGAGTCATGCATCGTGTGTGGGGAGAAAGTGGCCAAGCTCCGCCACTGTTTTATGGGTCAAATGCTGCTTAACTAGACCACGGCTGATTGCAGCTCCAGTTCTCAAGAAGTTAGCTTATGGCGAACTACTCATGGAAATTAAAATTTTACTGGGAAATTGGCACAGGAGGAACCTTTCATGCCAGCCCTGGAGACAGAGGATAGGAACTGTGGAGGCAGGGGATAGAGAGGCAAGGCCAGGCCTGCAGATCCAGGCAGAGAGCAATGCTAAGAACAGATTGCTGCTGAAAAGAAAAGAACAAAAGCATAGAGAGTTAGCAGCGGAAATAGATGCACAGTGGCAGCTGAAGGACACCTCTTCTGATGAATTTGGGCACTTTGAGATAAAACCCAGTCAACAGCTCTTGGATAAAAGTTAAGAGGCAAGACAGCCTTCAGAATGAATTATAGACTTTCAAATAGTCCCTGGATAGGGGTATACGCTTGATTCTAAAGCCAATTTTATATAAGCCTTCAGACACCACTATGTCATTAAAAGATAACATCTAGGGTAACAGAAAGCCTCTATAATTTGCAAGTTTATCTGTGATATCTGGCAGGCAACTTTAAGGAAAAACAAAGTACAGAACTTTACCGGACATTGCTATACTGTAGAGTTTAGTAGATAAGAAGACCCCAGGCTAGGTGCCACACTCTAACTTTTAAAGGGAGAACAGTCAGCACCACATATCGATTCTGAAACTGAAACTGAAAAAGACAACGGATTTCCTCATCCACTGAACTCAGAAAGCACATCCACCAGTACAGCTCTGGGCTGTTGGGCCTGGTCCTCCTCTGTCTGTCTCCCCCTTGCCCAAGACCTTTCTTTGGCTCAGTGAAGGGGAAGAAGATTTGGGCTAATGGCAGTCAAAACAGAGGGAGAGCACTCGAGTCTGGGTTTCTTTGTGTGCTAAGTGACAGGAGTGGCAGCTGGCTGGCAGGGAATCTGAAGTGAGGTGACAGAGGAAGGCTGAGAGGAGGGAAAGCAATCCTGCCTGCCACACCAACTGCCACATCGGACTGATGCCTGCAACGGTAGCAGCCTGCCTCAGGATGCCACACCATTGTCCAATGTGTGCACAGGTGATTTTCTTTAGGAGGTTGCTTGGCATGATAGCTTGACTGTAATTTGTTTTGCCTCCTCAACTGTTAAAGACATCTTCTAAGGAAGAGACAAGATGCAGGAATCCACTTTGTGGTCACCCTGTCCATGAAAATTGCTTGACCTCTCCAGCTAGTCTTTCCTTCCCCTTTTTTCACTGGTCCTTTTTCTTCATCACCCTGAGAATGCAGCTGTAGGCAGCATGGACATCCGTGTGGCCATCCTTTCCAAGATAGGCTCCCTGCCTTAGCTATGTCCTGACTACCAAATACAGTAAATCTTCACCCATCATTTGTCCATGTGATCTACTGGACTGGTGACCTAGCCAAATATTTAGTTTTGTCTTTGTATGTCTGTGAGATCCCCCAATCAGAGTGATGTATCCTTTTAAAAATGTTCTGGATGTGTGGTGGTCTGAAGAATCCCAAAGGACTTCGGATGTGAATCGTGACTCACAGGAAAACCCAATGTCCCCTGCAGTGTTGGCTGAGTTTTCTCAGCCAGCTATTTGCCTGTGACCATGGAAATGTGGCCAGGGGCTAAACAGGGTGATTATAATCAGGCAGAAGGCCAGTGATCCAGCCCAGGTCTGTCAAACTACCGCATCTGCTGGTTGCTTCTCCCCTCCAAGTGTCTTGGAAGTGAATTACAAGAGTCTGGCCATCAGCCTCATGCCAGTTGCGATGGTACCACTTCCTGGGATAAGGGCAAGTGTTCTTGAAACAGATTCTCTTCCTGGATGCTACCCACCCCCACCATTCTCCTGGGTCCACCCAGAGGGGTACTTCTACAATGAACTTGGACCATACCCTCCTGAGCATGCATGTTCTGTATGGGATCCTACCCAACGTTCCAGCACCCCCGAAGTCCCCTCACAGGCCCTCTGCTTGCTTCTCTCTTCCATGTACTTTCTGGTTCTCTCTGTTCTCCCTAGCTAAACCGAATCAGTTGCTGAGAACAGCACAGTAGTCACTCTTGCCTTCCAGCCTCTGCGGGCACTACCCCATCTGCTCCTGACACCTTTAAACTGATTCAGATTCCAACAGCAAATTTTCTGATCTCTCTGGACTCTGCCAAGACATCACTCATCTCCAAGATTGTCAATGACATGCCTGGGCTGAGCCACTACAGGGCCAGTTCAAGTCCTTCCCAGCCCCATCTCCATTCTGTACTGCATGGTGTGCGCTCAGCTTGCCACTGATCCTGAGCGTCTTGAAGGAAAACAGCTATTTCCTGCTCATCACTGGGTGTAAGAACCTATAACAGCATCCAGCAAAGAGTAGGTTCCCCGTGAACAGGAGATGAAGGAACCAATGAACAAATCAGTATACACATCCATTTCATAAATGTGACCACGCTCCTCACCCACATTAGGTATTTTGTGAGCATTTTCTCATTTGATTCTCGCCCAAACCTTGCAACAGGAACTGTGTTTGGCTTCACTTTTCAGTGGCAGAAATTGAGGATAGGGAAGTTGAGTAGTTTGTCCAAGGTCACTGAGCAGACAGTGGCAGAGCTGAGGCTGGATCTAGAACCCTGACCTCAGAGACAGACACTAATTGCTGGGTCTGAGATGTTCCCTCAAGATGTAGGGAGAGGAGAACTGGGCAAGGGACCAACCACCATCAGTCAGGTCCCTAGAAGTGACCAGAGCTGGGCTGTACACCATTAAGTCTCAAAGGAATCTTTTCCTTAAACCTGCTACTCTTGCTACTCAACACATATTTTTGTTTTCATTCGATCGTGCATGAGCAAGGTCTTTGTTCTACAAAAGTCTGAGACACATTCATATCAAACCTTCTGCAATACCAACCCTTCCCTATCACTTCTAAATTCCAGCTGGAATTTCAGGAGAGGTCTTCTGGGAGAATCCAAATATTATAGCTAGCTTTTATGTTCAGGATATGCTGCCTAAATCCCTACCTTTCTGTCTTGGGGAGAAGTGACAGTATTTGATGATACTGTAGTTTATTATCCTAAAAGTAATAAATGTTTCAGTCTGCTTTCCTTTCTCTTTCTGTTTATACTTCCCATCCTCCAGAAATTCAGCTCAGCTCACTGGACATTCTCCTGTGCCCAAGCACCAATCTTCCATGCCAGGACTATCTCAATTTAAAGGGCATTCTGCATTATTTAGAATAAATGCACATATACTTATCTTCCTTCTGGTTGATAGTGTTTCTTAAAGGGTCTGGCTTCTCCTTAACTCTGTATGAACAGTGTACCTTGATTGGGTGTACTTTGGTTTTGCCATCATTGGATCCAAATAGGAGAAGCTTCTATGGCTATGTCTTGCTGCTCAAAAGCCTCCTCTCCTTTCCACAGGTATGGAAAACACTGATTTTGAGAACTGGCCCAGAACCTCCAAAGCTGGAGCTGGCAGGTCAGCTGCTATGAGGTTTCTGTCCTTTGGCAAAGTGGTAGATGGACATAGCACCCATTCCATTGGAAACGTGAGTCGGAGGACAGGGAAACACCACCAGGTACAGTCTTGTCATGCCTCCTACTGGAGGAAAGAAGTCAGTGGGGGAGCCCCAGGGAATGACTCCATCCCAAGGAGAAAGGGTCAAGCGAGGCTGAGAAGAGTATTCAGCAAAAGTCCTACCTGGCTTGGCCAAGTTTCTTGCTTTCCTTAATAATCTGAATTCCTTTCTTGTCTCAATAATCTGTTTTGCTCTTTTGTCTTGCCCAGTAAACACCCACAGGAAATGTGGAAATGGACGTGGAAGATGCGTTTGGAAATCTATTTTCTTATCACATGATTCATGAAGGCTGACCAAAGAGAACAATGGTGAATGTGTATCCCTTGAGGAAGTTCAATGGTCAGTGCTGTGGTATGACAGCAATCAAATTATTCTGCCAAGAAGCCCAGGGACTCAACATTTTTATTTGCATTCTTTGGGTCTTTATCATCTAGGATTATGTAAAAATGACAGCTGCTTATAATTATTTGGGGGTTTGAACCGGAATAATTAAAAACATCTGCCTTTATCTTACTGCTACCAGACTTAACCCTGCAAGGTTGGGTCTACTGAACTTCAAAGAGGGAAGCAAGAAATAAAAGAAAACGCCACACGTTACTAACAAATTTCTAGTGATTCATTTAAATGTATAACCAGTTATTCCAACAACCTTCAAACTCTTCATTATCTTTTAAATATATATAATTTGGGGCTGCTAATTAGATAGCAATTTAATGTGCTCATGGGGATCAGATGCAAGGTCTTTCTAAAGTGTAAACTCTGAGGAATAATCATTGGCATTCAGATGATTGAATTCTTCAGTTATTCAAATGAGTGTAGGCATTCTTACAGTCCAGATCATTTTAATATTCTGCTGTCAGACCCAGCTGTAGGGTTTTACAGGGCTCCTGGGAAGGGAGGGTAAGGCTGTGTGGTCTCCCAGGCTGTGGCCACCTCCCTGGATGGACACAAGGTGGCCACTTTGGGGAAGCTTAATATTACTTAAGAAGCTCAGCTACCTCCTCTCAGGGGCCGATGGCTGTGTTTCCTGGCTCAAGGAGGAGCAAATGTTTCTTGAATTTGCAGTTAGGCAAGCCCTAATGCTAGCTTCTCAGTCATTCTCAGTGTTGGTCTGCCTGCTATTGTCTGGGCAGTTAACGTTTTAATTAATAACTCCCCCAACTGGCTGCTACAGATGGAGGAGTGAGGGTTTCACTCTGCCTTGGGCTTCTACTTCCTGCATGTTCCTACCCCCATTGAAACAGTCTCTTAAATTATATAAAGATGTGCATTGCATGGAGAAAAGCAATTGATCAGTGAGATGACACCAGGCAATGATAGAAGCCAGCTCTCACATCTCAGCCTCACAGAACGGGCCAGGGTTTGCATTCCTGAGTTGGGGCTAGTAGCTAGCAGCTGAGGCTCATTTCCCCCCACAGGGAGAAAGAGGTGCAGACAAATCTATAGGAATTTTTAAGAGATCATTATTCAACACATTGCCTGTAATTACATTTTGATGAGCTTTTTATTGCTAATTCATCATCCAAGATGGGGCACTCTAGATATGAAATTAATCTAGCAAAACAAAGGTCAGAATGCGTCCAGTGAAAAGCAAAGGTTTTTTCCCCCTCATCAAGTCCTTTCACCAAAGAATAGAGCAGCAGAGACTACCTTTAAAGAAGTCTCTTTCTAGTGCTCACTTGGGGTCATTTAGGGGCATCAAGCCCGTGCCCTCTCAGTCCCCAATACAAACGTGACTCCTCGGAGCACAAGAAAATGCATGCACAGGGGCATGAAATAGAACAGAAACTTCCGGGTCTGTGTGAACCTGCAGGTGAGGGCACTCACAGCTGTACTTGGCGTTATGGCAGGTCGATTGTTGCAGATTTCAATCTCACCCTAAAGACTTGCAGTCCAAGGTTTCTGCTTAAGAGGGGTTCCCAGAAAATGCCTGCAGGGACACAGCCCCATGATTCAGCGACAGAAAGGCGGCCAACACGGGGTGAATCAGCAACCATGTTACCTCTGTGGGCAGCTGGAGCAGCAGCCCCCCTGGGGCACTCTGGAGCCAGCAAGGCACACTCACTGCAAAGCTGTCCCACCTGACTAGTGACAGTGCTCACCAGTATCCAGTGAGGGACAGCAATCCCTTGGTGCATCTGGCCTGCCACAAGCTTGGGCAGAGGGGAGTCTAGAAAGGGAGCCTTCCCTGGGGTGCCAGCAGCTGTGAGCCCAGCGGCGCATGTGGGGATGTTAAGACTAAGCGGAAGGGATCAGGGAATTAATGAGCAGTGCTGGGCTCACCAAGCGCACTATGGAGTAGAAATTTGTCACTGAACTCTCTCCGACGGAAGTCCATCATCCTCAAGCTATGGGCAGATTCCAGAACACAGCCCACTGAACCTCTCCATGCCTGGGGTCTCTACATATACTGCCCCTCATCCGGGACCTATCTCCGTAATCTGCACAGATTCCTTTCTATGCCTCAGGGCTCAGCTGAAAATGCCCAGCTACCAAAACCTCTCCCTGAGCATCTGCATAATGTGCAGCTTCTCCCTACCTCTTGTGTTCTCAGCTCTCAAGAGACTTTATCCCAAATGGTAGGAGCTGCTCTTTAATTTATCCATTTATTTATGAAATTTAAAGCTGTGAACCTTCCCCCATGAGACTGCGAACACCACATAACAGAAGCACGCATTTACCCTTTCAGCGCTAGTTCCCTGGCACCTGCCAGAAGGTAGATGCTCAATAAACAAATGCAGAATGAGGGGAGGAAGGAAAAAGGGGGGCAGGGTTCCAGCAATACGCAGATGAGCCAACTACTTGTTAAGCTGTCCAGGGGCCCTCTACTGCCCCTAGTTGTGTTGGGCTGGATCATAAATGGGGTCTTGAGCTTAAAGGCTGCAAGCAGCTTGCTGCAGACACCAGTCCACAGCTGGACACCAAGAGTTTTATCAGTGTTACTTCTGGTCAGAACTATCACCCAGGACCCATGATAAAACACTGCTTCATGCTGTGCTCAGCTTTGTATACATGGATCTTCGTTTCCCATTCAGTCATCATTGCCCCTCCTGTGCTGCTGAGTTCCTCTTTAGGCCCTGGACATCCGAGGGTGAAAAATACACTGTCTCATTGTGCATGCTGAGCAGCTTGCTCATGGCGTGGTGAGAGGACAGGTGTTCGGACAGCTCTGCAATGGTAGTGGGGTGACAGACTCAAGCCTGTGCGAGAATCCTGGTTGGAACGGGACCTATATTCTGAGGCATGTCACACTGTGAGCTCCCTGAGAGCAGGGGTCACAGCCATGGCCAGGAGCCATTCCCAGACCTTACTCTGGCTGACTAAATCAGTCAGGATATTTTGGTTGTCAGCAACACACATCAATTCTTAATCACTTGAATGAAAGGGGCATTTATTGGATGGGTATACAGAAATCCTCCACTTCCACTGTAAAGGGAGATATGTAATCAAACAAATAAAGGGACTAGTAGAATGTCTCTCCTTTCTTTCTTTTCATTTACTTCTTTCCTTCTTTTTCTCTTTCTTTCTTGGCACAGTAATGAACTAAGAGACATGGGACTTCTATCTACTCTTTCCTCTGTGTCCGTCTGTCAAGCCCTCAGCAGGCAGTCCACAGCACAGCCATCTGCATAGCTAAGTGACTAAGGTTTAATAAAGAGGCTATTATGAAAGCGTGGGTAGGGTGTAGGAAGACATGAGGCAGCCCTCCAAGCTAGAAACAGCAGGGAATGCTTTGACCATTCTTCAGGGGGACAAAGTGGGAGGAGCAGCTGCAGGAGCCAGAGCAAGGCCACAGGGAGGGACAGGCGGGCTTGTGCAGCTTTAGGCTGGGTGACCTGTGGAGGAAGCACACACATTCTCAAGCCTGCCTTTCCTTCTCAAGGTTGCTTCTGCAAACCTCAGGCACAGCCAAGAAAGAGGGGAGCCCTCTCTCCATGCTGCTGCAGCCCAAGAGCAGGGGACAGAGTCTGGAGAGGCCAGGAAAGCTCACCAGCCCAAGAAGCATGTTCATCAGAGAACCTGAAAACACCTTCAGAATGGCAGCGACTTCTTATAATTAAACACGTTAAATTCTGGGGAAAACTGCACTGTCAGAAGTGTTTCATGTGTATGTAAAGACTGATCTGGACTTACTGTGTGACTTAGACCATTCTTTGGCTAAAACATCAGGGACCGCTCTTTTTCATACATTCACTTATTTAAGTTACCTATGACATGTTTATTACCTATAGGAACATCTTTGGGCAAAGCATTAGGGAGCACTGTTTTCTTCTCTCCTATATTTATTTATTTAATTTCATTTTAGTAGATTTCTTGTTTTACGTATTTAGTACAGGATGTACAGGGTCTCAGTACATAGATCGGACTCCTGTTTTCAGCCTCCCCAGTGCTGGGATTAGAGGTGCGTGACCATGCCCAGTCTCAGTGCACCCCCCGGGGTTGGGGCTGGCCCAGAACGCCAGGGATGAAACCCTTAATTTCATTTCGAAAGAATGTTGTCAACCGACCATCTCTGCACGCAGCGACCCCTCTGGATGGGTGCTAACCTGAAGGGTTCCAGGCACAAGGGTGCTCAGAAGGGGCCTCACCCCAACACCCACGGCAGCATCTGTATCTTCAGTACTGGTCCTAGAGGGTACTAGGAAGGTTCACCACACTTTCGCGAAACACGCGTGTGGAGCGGGCACCACAGCCCACCTGCTTACCCGACCGTCCGAGTACATGCAATACCTAGTTATAGCACAGGGACCAGGAGGCTGTGGGCTTTGGAGGCCTGCACAGTTAAGCGTAGTTCCCACCCGATACAAACCTAAACAACAGACCAATTTCCGGAGCTAACCCTAGAGCAACGACCCTTCTATTTCGGAGTTTAGCATGGAACACTGGGCATGGTGGTGCACCCACCCCTACGATCTCGGCACTCCGGGAAGTAGAAGGAACAGTACCACAAGTTCAAACTCAGCCTGGACACCCTCGGTACTGTCTCAGAATAAAAAAGGCTAAGGACACAACTCAATACAAAGGCTTTAAGTTCAATGCCCTGCACTAGAGAGACAGAGAAAGAAGAGAGTTGGATAATGAGAGAGAGAGAGAGAGAGAGAGAGAGAGAGAGAGAGAGAGAGAGAGAGAGAGAGAGAGAGAGTGCAGGGGAGCAGAAGCAGGTAAGAAAGAGGGCTTGGCCAGCCACATGTGTATAAAGCCAACCAATCAGTATTTGGTGACAGACAGACAGACAAACCAACTGACTAGGCTGGCAGTTCTGCCTTTGACAATTTCTGCAAGAGCAAGGCCTCTGCTCTCTTACCAAATGATGTGTTACAATAGGGGCTTGCCCCGAGGTGGGCGCGCAGCATTGTTTATTTTTTTTCTCCGAGGACGCGCCATTCTGAGAAGATATACAGTACTTCCCGAGCATCACTTAATTCTGTCTTTTAAGTTACACAGAGTGGATTAGGACCATGCCGCTCGAGGTCGGCAGGCAACGGCCATCCTCATGAAACCGCAGGTACACAGCGGTGCCCGCGCGCCACCTACTGGGCAGTCGCCTCCAGTTCACCAGCACTCTGATAGAGGACAAGGAGGCCAAGGGCTTCCAGCATAGGGCGACTAAGGGTGCCATTACAGATGGGCTTGCAAATGATGCGGCCCCATTTTATAGTCCCCCATAGGCTGAGACCTGTAGGATTTGTGGTTCTGAAACTAGGAAGGAATCAGGCCTCTCTACCAAAAATCAGTAGTCCTGGAGAGAGAGTGGGGACCCTGGCTGCATGGGAAGAAATATGCCCAGAATGAACTGTGGGAGGCTCCCCTCCATTCCGGGGCTCCCATCCTGGGGCAAGACAGACTGTCCCTGTGGGAGGCCATGGCTCTTCTTGGACCCCTCGTGTTGGGGACTTGCTTTGTGCAATGAACTTCTCCTGAGCAGAGATACCCTTCTACCTGCCTAGGACACGTGCTAGCCCTGGGATTGCCACAGGAATAGCTGGTAAGTGTTTGCAGCAAGAAGGAGAGCAGAAGCGGGTAGGAAGGAGGGTGTGGCCAGCCACACATGTAGAGAGCCAACCAACCAGAGTCTGATGGAAGAACTGTGGCACAGGGAAGGGCTGCTAGGACCCAGGAGGAGTGACACTGCAGACAGCCCATGGCCAGATGGGCATGCTTCATCTGCTGTGGGCCCTTGGTGCCCAGCATCTCGTTATCAGCATCATTCCACATCATCAAAATCGCTCTCCCACTGTTTATTGACTGCTCCCGTGGGTAGCAGCAAAGGCCTCCCGGGAATACCAGGGGCAGAAGTTAAACACAGAGACACTATCTGGTGCTGATAAGTGGACACAGAAACCGGAGCAGGAGCTGTGCTGGAGAAAGATAAGTTGGCTTCTCTGAGGTGCTGACTCAGCTCCGTGACAGAGGGCGAGGCAGGGTCAGTCACGACTGAGTCTGTACAGGTGGAGGGGAGCAGGCAGCCACATCCACAGCAGGAAGGGGCTGAGGGTTTCCGAGGAGGCTACACCAGGGGCAAGATGAGGGCGTGCATAATTATGTAGAGATTCCCTTTCAACTTCAGATATAAATTTCCTGAAATTATGAGAATCTGTTCACATGGCCCAATGCTTGACTTGGACAAGAATGTTAACAGGGCTCCTACCTCTTAAACTCCTAGTTAAACTAGTGTTTGATATGCACTCTCTAATTAGGAGTTAGCATGCATTTCTAAGTACTCCTGGGGCTGGCCACTTAGCTCCATGTGAGGGGACAAGGAATGAGAACATTTACACTTTCCAACATGTCTAAATATCAGCTCTCATACTCAATAATCTTCTGCACAGGGCCATGCATAACCAATGTGCAGCAGCAAAAAAGGTACAGGAAAAAAGAACTGCGTGAGTATCCACAAGACAGAGACAAAAAGAGCCAGTGTTTAGGGTGGCCCAGGAGTGGCACGGGAAGGGCTGGCAGGACTGCACAGAGCCAGTGGCTGGACCAGCAGTACCCTATTCCAGAAGCATGGGCTCCTCTCCTAGAAGGAGAAGATGACGCCATCATCCTTAGACGCTGGCCCGCTTAAGGAGCTAGCTTGAGTTTTCCAGGACAGCAGAAGTGGTTTAGATGGCTGAATGTTTTGACTTGGATAACATGACAGCTCAGAGTCACTCAGTGTGGCTAGGGCCTTCCCCCTACCGGCATCTGGGGCAGTCTGCTTGAGGAAGTCGACGTGGTTTGGCAGTGACCTCGCATGGCTGGAACCCCCAGAGCTTCCCGGGCAAGCCAAGGAGACCATCTGCTCTGGCCATCCGGGTGACCTCCTACTGCCAGCCCTGGAGGCTGAAGAGGCTGCAGCTGGAGAGGGGTGCTGGCCACAGTGGAGGAGAAGACTGTCAGCACAGACTTCTTGGGATAACAGGAGGGCCTGTCCTAATCAACTTTAAAGAAGAGAAAGACCTATATCAATTATATCTAGAGAGATCCAAAATCTCAGGCATCCTCTAGATCTCTGTTGTCCATTATGGTGGCCCTGCCCCACAAGGCCCTAATGAACTGAGACACTCCCTTGGGGTGAGGTGTGCTAGAAGTGTAGGTGACACACTAAGGCCTCAAAAGACTGGTATGGAAAGAATGTCAAATATAAAAGCAATAAACTTTATATTGGTTATACGTTAAAGCATCAATATTTGGGAAATATGTGGATTAAATAAAGTATATTCCTGAATTTAATTTCACCTGTTTCTTTTCTTTTTTCTTTCTTTCTGTCTCTTTTTTTTACTCTTTCAGATGTGGCTACTGGGAAATTTTAAATTACAGACTAGGTGGATGTTTGTGAATCCCATTATGTCCTTACTGGACAGCGCTGAGTCTAGACGGGTTCTAACTATAACCACTCCGGGACGGCCTCACATGCCTCCCTGTGGCTGCAGTGACCACCCATCCTGGTCACTCCCACCCTCTAACCACACAGTCTCCCATTTCCTGAAAAGCCAACGCAGCACACTGAACAGAACACATCTGAATGGATCTGGGTCACGTGTCCCGATTCTGGCTCTTCTAGCTGTGTGATTTGGGGAAGTCGCTTTACCATTGGGTACCTCAGCTTCCCATATGAAACATACTTTCTTCACAGAATCCCAGGTCCTGAGCCTGGTGCTCAGAGATTCCAGGGCTGCCTGTTAGATGGGCCTCCAACCCAGGCCCATCCCCTAGTCCTCCGAGCCTCTGGGTTATTCCAGAGCTCATGCGTCTTAGGCTTCCTACTCCATTAGCTAATAATTAAGAGCATTAATGCATGGAAAATATTTACAACAGCCCCTGTCCCATAAAAAGGATTTAGTGTATGTTGGAAAAACATACTAAAACCAATAATAACAATAGCAAAGAAACAAAGGATGAATTTGCCCTACTGTTATTAGGTCCTTTGACGTACTGATATGTCGTCCATTATACTAGATCTTGCCTTGGGCACATTAGTACAAGCTCTGTGGTGAGCTTGATCAGGCCCAGAACACATCTATGGCATCTATGGAATGCTGTAGAAAGAAGTATATATTCCTCTCCACCCATCCCACATCCTATCTTATTACACACTGGGCCATGGGACTAGTACGTTTTTTTCCCTAGAGAGGAAACCCTCCAGCATGTTTCCCCAGCTCCAGGGCATGCAGACACAGAGAAGACAACTTTGGGAAATTTTCTACATGGGTTTTGTAGAAATGAGTCCTAAATTTTGCCTGCCCAAGACTCCTCCTCAAGGAACCCTGTTGTTTTTGTGGCTACTGAAAGGGAACCTGTTTTGGGTGCTCTTGGAGGCTTGACAAGTTCCATTTACCCTTCAGAGAAGGAAACCAACTTAGATGTATTTTTTTGTTTGTTTGTTTTTTAAAGAGAAGGACAGAGGGGCCAGGGAGATGGCTCAGTGGAATAAGCGCTTCCCTGGCAAGTGCAAGGGCCTGAGTCCGATCTCTGGTTCCACCAAAGAGAGAGAGAGAGACAGAGAGAGAGAGAGAGAGAGAGAGAGAGAGAGAGAGAGAGAGAGAGAAGGACAGAGAGATCATCAAAATCATAGCAAGAGTGACACATCATGCTAAAGGGGGCATCTTCTGAGTCTTCTTCCTCTGCATCCCCTGAGCAGAAGAGGCACAGTCAAGGCTCTGTGTTCTATGAAAGATCCACGAAATGCTCAAAGACAGAGGAAAGATAAAGAGCAAGCAAATAAAGTATAGACAGGAGGATTATACTCTGAACTCTGTTTAGGCTGCTTGCTAGTGGGAGAGGCCTAGAAAAAGTGGTCAAGTGAAGATTAACTATTCAAGAAGCACTGCTCAGGGTCTGACTTTAAGTCCACTTGTGCTAGGGTTCCATTCACCACCCAGAGAAGAGGAGTGGGCCCCTCTGGAAAGGTCCCATTGCCACGGAAAGGCGGCCAGCTATCTCAGTGCACAGCTCCATGCAGGACTGCACTGAACCCGGCAGAGGCTCGTTGAGTCAGCGCCAGTAAATCTGTCTGCTCACAAGCTGGTGGGAAGTTGTGTGTTTGAAAAATACATAGAGCAGGTCGGAGGGGGGTCCGTTATCATAAGAAAGTGGCACTCCTGTAGCACTGCCAGTGAGGCCCAAGTGAGTCTACTGAGAGAGACTCTATGCCTAAGCTGTTTTTGCAGACACTTCATTGTTCACACCCAATTCATACAAGATGAAAGAAAATACTGGATAAAATCAAGCCAAGCATTAAGTTTGGGGGAAGGGTTTTATTGGATAAATTAGAAAAAGATTGGTATTGTGCTTAAGAGAAACCCACTTTTCTCTTCGGGTTGCTGGGGCAGAAAGAACCTCAATGGCAGAGGGGAGACAAAACACGAGTTTTGTAAGTGAGCCTGCCCCGTCCTCCCCATGCTGGCCGCAACCCTACACTCATACCTGCCTCCCTCACCAGAAACAAGGGGATTGTCCACCTGCGACAGGGATCCCATTAGGTGGTGGGACTTGGAGGGAGGCAAGCAGGACTTGTAAGAGATTCATGCCCGAGCTAGCCTGGCAAGAACCTGGCTGCAGCTGTGTTCCACGGCTGGCCAGGTAGATGTATGCCCAGTACAGATACTGGGTTGCTGGGAAAATGCAGAAATCACTGACATCCTCTAGAGGAATCCAAAGCAAGTGACAACACAAATGGTAAATCTGAAGGATCCCTTTTTTCACTCATCTTCTGAGTTCTTACTAGGTACTGACTATGGGAAGGAGAACAGAAAATGCAGTGACAAGAGAACAAAATGAAAGAGCAAATGGCCTGAGCCTGGAATAGCTCTGGAGGCTTCTCCAGTCTTCTATAGCTTGTAGTGCTATCTTTATTGCTACTGTAAGATAAATCAGCAGGAAAGTCTACTCATATGGCAGGCTCACCTATAGCCTCACAGGATAGTTGCTGTCTACCTGTCTTCTGGGCCAGTGCAGGCCAAGACTGCTCTGTGCAAACAAAAGAAACCTGGAGGGAGGGAAGGAGGGAAGGAGGGATGGAGTTGGGGGAGAAAGAGAGAGAGACAGACAGACAGAGAGACAGAGACAGAGAGACAAAGAGGCAGAGCACAAGCACGTGTTCCCCTACATGGTCCCTTGCTGATGTTTATCATAAGAAGCTGAACCAACTGGATAACAAAGCCATGTCCTTTAGTCCCTACCAGGCATCTGCTATGTCCTCCATAGTGGCTAAGCACAGAGGAGCAGAAGCAAGGTCCCACCGCCAGCGTGATGCCAGAGTAAGAGCCTCAAGACACCGGCACCTCACCCTCTGCCTTCCTTGCTTTCATCATAATTCCCCTCGCCAGCTTTGTTGTCTATACTCTTGGTGTGGAAGGGTTGGCAGAGAAAAATGATGCTCAGACAAGCTGCGTGACTTGCTCCCAGCCATGGACCCGGAGTATGGTAGGACTAGGAGTTAACCTGTAGGATGCTTACCTATGGCTAAGTTCTACTCTGCTATTGCTTTTTTGCTCACAAGGGATATGCAAAACTCAAGGCAGGGTGGACACATACTTATTCACCCTGTTGAAGATAAGTTAATTCATGACATCCTTCTTGGCTGGTGCCACCCAAAACCTCTCCTTAACATCCAATGGCATCATATTTAGAAACACATGAGTGAGACAGATGGCCCATCGGCCTGGGCACTCCTTATGCTCTTAATGTATCCACAGCAATACGCTCATATCACTGGCTTTTCACAAGTAAGATGTGGGACATTTTCTTGGGTTACTCTGAGACACTTAACCCTGGCTTTTGATAGTGTTTGAACAGTGACCAGCACAGAAGCAACTTGGATCTGAGCACCCTTATGCTATCAGAAGATGAATAGTATCAGCTGGGCTGAACTGCTTTTCTAGGAGTTTCTCAGCTGCCCTCATTCTGGCCACAGCTACGGAAAGCCGATCAGATGGACTAGGGGCAAACAGGCTGCGCTGCAGACCCAGAAGTGACAAAGCCTAGGAAGACACTCGGAATAGAAGGTGTGGAAGGCAGATGGTCATTCCCATTGCTGCGGAGAGACAGACACCGCCTGGGTCACTTCTGGCTCCGTTTCATTCTGTTAAAAGCCAGAATTTATGTAGCTAATCCATTCACTGGCAAAAAAAAAAAAAAAAAAAAAAGTAGACATAATTGTTCCATTGACTCTGTTCTATTCCAGCTGGGAAAAAGTGAGGACTGGGAGCCCGTACTCAGCCACACCACCCACGTACCCCCTGTCCCCCCCAACAAACAGCCCCAACTGGTCAACCTAAAGGTACATGATGGACTACTAAGCTTTTTAGACTCAAACATGCCTGCAGATTTAAATAGCCTTATAAAGTCAGCTTTTCTTTACCCCCAAGTTGGACTTTTTAATAATTTTGACTAACATTTGGAATGTTAGTCCTTTTCTGATAATAGTCAAGACTGCCGCCGCCAGGTATTACCATAAGTCCCATCTGCAGGCAAGCATATGGGGTCCACATGATGTGGTTATGACTCCATTAATACCAGGGTGATTAGAGCAAAGTTGGCTGATGACGGGGCTCCCACATGAACTGTTCCTAAACAATGATGCAAGCAAGAAGCCAACGGCCCCCGCAACACTGTGCCAGCACACATTTGCATAGCAGGCCCCGGTGCTATTTTCTGACTCTTAAGAAAGGGAAGAAGAATCCGTGTGAGGCGGATTACATGTGCACTTATGCACAGGCACATGTGTCTGTCTTTGTGTGTCTGAAAACGACCGATGCTTTCTTAACTTTAAAAAGCAGGGATTGCTGTATTATTCTGCATACATTTATACCTTTTTTAAAATTAAATAAACACGCACACAGGTAACAGGAGGTCCTTTTCATACCATACTGCAAGAGGGCCAGGGACGGCAAGCAGAGTCCAGAGAAAACACTGCTGTGGATAAGGGTCCCTTCCTGACAACACTGCTTGCTATATCAGAGTCCTCACTGCTCTCAACAAGGGGCTTTTGGCAGCATTTACCTGGGGTGTGAGGGTCGAGGAGCCCAGGGTTGAATTTGCCTGTCCTACTGTCAGGGAAATTAAAAAATGTGCAGAGGGAAAGAGAGTGGTTGCTACAGCAGGTTACCAAAAAATGACTTGGGCAGGAAGTGGGTATAGTAGTCTGCACTATTTCCATTCAATGAAGAAGGAATTCAGCTTTCTATGAATGGGGCAGTTGCCTTCAGCCATACAATTTGGGGACAAATCCCAGTGTGCCGAGGCTTCAGGGATTGTATGCTTCATCTGTTGTATCAAGTGTCACTTGTAAAAGGACTTTCGGGCTGGAATGTGAATTAATATTTTTATATTAAGTATCCATTATAATGGCTTGCAAGCTGCTTAGAGTTAAATACAAAAATTCCATATATTTATAGATGTTTATTGAAACTGGCAAACTGGAGATAGATGAAGGTAGATGCCTTTATATATAAAAGCATGATAGAAAATACACTTTTAGTTCCTCTGGGAAAATTCCCAGTAGGGGGATAGCTGGTTTGAATGGGATTTCCAGTCCTAGTTTTTTAAGGAGTCTCCACACTGATTTCCATAATGGTTGCACCAGTCTACATTCCCACCAACAGTGGAGAAGAATTCCCTTTTCCCCACAGCCTCTCCAACATTTGTTGTTGGTTGATTTGTTTATGATACTACAAAGACAACAATATGCAATATATTAATTATTGTCACTGTCCTTCTAATCTGTTTTGAAACTATCTCATTGCTACTTCTGCCTCAATAAAATTAACATATAAGAAATTAAAAAAAAGATATTTACAGGTTCTATGATATGACCTTAAATAAATTCTTCCCTCGTATAATGAACTAGAGTAGTTACCTTCCAATATTTATTGTAACAAAAATAAACATTAAAGACAGAAAAAAAAACAAAAGAAAATATGCTTATCCTACACTATTAGCACATTGTGTATCGATGTATAGACTGTTAAACCAATGTTTACAATATTATGAATTCACCCACTTGAAGGTGAAAATTGCTGCACTGTGTCATTACTATAGAACAGAAGGAAATCTCTCACAAATCACACAAGGAAAAACAGACAAGAGCATTTTTCTTACCAGTGGCCTGAGTTCGGGGTGCGTCAGGATGTAGCCATTGTTTGTGATTGCGAAGGCGTAACCGTGAATCCCTAACTGTGGAAGGAAGCGAGAGAGAAACCTGCATGAGCCAGCTCCCCGGCGAATTCACGAAGCGTAAAGCAGCCGGCATTCGGTAATTTACAGCTTACCCTTGGCATTCATAACCCTTATCAGCACAATATTTCATTAAAATGGATGCAAAGCACTGATCCTTGACATTTGTTGGAAATGAAGACCTGCCGCAGAATAAGCTCAGCAAACAGTACAGTTTAAAATGTCACCGCCCCACATTAGTATCCAAGGGCTTTATTCAGGATTATTTAAAACAAAAACAATTACTTAAAAAAAAAAAACAAAACTGGCTGATGTTTCTGGCAAGGTCCTATGTCCCGAGGACAGTACTTTTAACATCGGGCACCTCCTCTCCACCTATACTGAGGACATGGGGTCTTCACCCAGCCTGGCTTCGAGGCTTCCCCAAATCCCAGGCCCAGAGGAGCCATTTCCAATGTGTTCCCTCTAGGGCTGTCATTTTTCATAATTCTTCCAGGATAAAAGTGTCTCCAGCAGCCTACGTGGGAGCCTGTCAGCCCCTTTATGTGCTTTCGTCTTTAAATTGTGCGGCGGCCAACCGTTTCCATGCATGTGTCCGTCCACACAAAGCCAGGGTAATTTTCTATTCAGAGCCTTACTTAATTTATGTTTTTGGACTAAATGGGACTATGAGAAATAGTTTGTGCGCGCGAGCAATGAAATGTTTTATTAGCTTTAAAAAGTATGTAATCAAATTTAACACTGCACTTATTTAAATAATAATCCCGGCTTTTTGACAATATTTCTATTACACAGTTGACTGCACCCATTGGCTACAATAAATTTACCTACAAATCATTCATGTATTAAAATAGCCTCTGGCATAAAACATATACTGATCTCTCTCAAACAATGAAAATGCAACCCATTTTAGCCCGAGCAATGAAAAGGAAGAGGTAAAGAAAAAAAAAATTCTGTATTTTTTTCTGAGAAGTCATTTCACAGTTCTGAGCTCTCATTGTTATTTTTCTTTAAATTTTCTGCCACTCACATTCTTGAATATGATACCATTAAACGATCCAGACAACAAAGTTTACAAACCAGGAGTGACCCTGTCTGCTTGTTAGCTTAACGTCAAGGAGATGTGAAATTAACTTCAGAGAATTTAACACCAGCAATTAAAAGTTTCCGTTGCATTACATAAAGCAAATATGCACCCCGTAGTCAAGGGCAACCGACGTTTCCTCCCAGACTTATCTTGCACGGCAAGTCTTAATAAGATTCTACTAGAGTCTAATGATAAAAATATATTTCATTACGTTGCGAAAGATAAACCAGAGATTTCCTATCCTTTGAGATGTGTATCGTCTCTTTCATCTTGTCTCTTGGAAAAATGTCAGATACAGTCAACGCTGCATTAATTACCATTCTTACGTCCTGGTTCAACCTGGAGTGGCGGGGTCAAAAAGGACTGAGGGTCTGACTTTTTCCCTTAAAGGCAAAAGTGGTATTTGATCAGAAATTCAAATTGGAACATCAGGCCAAGCAGACTTTTTCTTTTTTTAATAGTCAACTAATGCATTCAGAACGTTCTAATGTACATGACTTTGGTTCTTTCTCTTCTTTGGTTTGTGAGTCTCAGAAGGGAGGACTCTTCTTAATGCCCTCTTTTTCTTACATAGCATTTATGAAAATGATAAGATCAATCTTTTGTTAAGTTGATTATAAAGAATCAAGGCCTTTCATTATTTGTCTGCTTACTCCCACTCAAATGCAAGCTCCAGGGATCCATGAGGATAAAGGTCTTGCCATGTGGTCAAAAATGTATGGCAGGGTGGTTGGGATTGGGGGTCATGGAGCAGGGAAAGGAAGAAACAAAAGGATTCTGAATTTAGTGCAGATTCTTCCAAGCTCAGCTCAGCTTTCAGCGTCCTTCTGTGGCGTGCAGGAGCACCAACCTTCACCCCAATGGCCTCCTCAGTGTCCCTCTGACATCCCTGTTTCCTACCCGCCAAGTTTTCACTGCCCTAGTGGACTCTGCCTTTATCTTCTTGCCACTTCCCAAGATGCCACCAGGATTTCTTTCTGAAGAGTCCTGGGGTCCTCCTACTTCTCTGACCCTATGGGACACTCTCCCCCTGAATCTTCGTTATTTTCTTAACCCTCTGCTTTCCCTCCTGTCTTCCTCAGTCCCCTCTCCCTCCTTCTAAGGATCCTCTTTGACCCTCCCTCAAGCACCTCTCCCTCTTCGCACTGTCTCTAGGGCCTTCACTCAACAACCACCTACAAGCCATCATCTCTGCATCTCCCAGCTTCAGGCTCTTTCTTCTGTGATACCACCAGTGTCCAGATGGGTGCTGGCCACCTCTTGGGTGCCTTAGCCTCTTCTTCTCTTTTACCCCTGACCCCCTTTAATAGGCCTATCACTAAACCCTGCTGTTATTTTTTCCAAGTATCCTGCAGATCCACCCCGCTTCTCCCTCTGACTACTTTAGTTCAACAGACTTCCACAGTGGTCCTAACTGTTCTTGCTAAAGAGGGCTAACCAAAGCTAACTCTGAGCACATAGCCCCTCTGTGCAAAGCCCACAAAAGCCTTCTGGTATGTAGGAGCCTCTGTAGGGGCTGCCCATCAGGTCTCTCTGGGGTCTGGCTCTCAGCTAAGTACCACGCTGCCTTCTTCCGCCTACTGCCTCTCGCAGCAATAATTCCTGCACCTCCTTCCTGCACCCAGACCTTACTCTCCTTCCTGTGCCCACGGCACACAATGCCCTTGCCTCCCTCACCCCTAGCAAATTCTCACCAGTGCTCTGAGCCCAGCCTCGGGGCTAGCACCCCTAAAATGACCCTGACCTTCTCGGTCTCCTTTCCACCACCTTTCTGTTTGCATTTCTACTTTCACGTAATCCACATACCCGCTACACCTATACCTTGCTGCCTCTGAACCTCAGGCAATTCCCCTTCCATCTGCCTTGCTCTGGAAGGCAGTGCCTGTCTTGTGAGTGTGGGCTCTCCATGGAAAGATCTTCTTCACTCATCTTTGCCTTCTACAGCCCTAGGCTTATAGTCAGCCACATGGCTGGTGCTCAATTAAAGCTTGCATGCACTTAAGACATTTATTACTTTACTCAGCTATCACCTAGTTCATCTAGAAAACTTGAATCACGGTAAACATTAAAAATGAGCCCCCCAAAAGCTGATCTGCTCTAGCAGATGCATAGCCAAGGCCTTCTCTGCCTTGCACTGAAGAATCATCTAGACCATCAAACTAGTCTGATTAGAATCCTCCCCAGGAGAACATGCTGAGAAAACAACATTTAAATATTATATTTGTGGGTTAGTGGCATTTAGATGTCACCCAATGCAGGTCTAAAAGAGACACTCTGGGATCTTCTAAACACATTGTGTGGATGAAATTCTCTAAGAATCAAAAGTTCCTAATATGACAATGGCCAACATTTGGTTTTGGCCACAAATCAATACACTGATGAAATCCCTCACTCTTGTTACATCCAAAATAGAGCCAGTCTTCCTGTCCATCTGCATGTGCAGTCCTGTGGGGTAATAGAGAACAGATTAGACACAAGGCCTTCCAAGGCGGGGGCTGCCAAACTGGGGCCCTGGCCCCGAATACACTCCCCTGGAGGCCGGGAGCCGCCCAGGCCCAGCCTGAGGAAAGTAGCACTTCCCTTCCAAGCGGAGAACCTTCGGGCTAATGAAGTGAACCCAATTATAAAATGGCTCGTTATGGTAACAGAGGCCATGGTGTCTGGAAATTATTGCTGGGGTGTCTGGAATTCTTAATAAAAATTACAGGAAGTCTGATCGCTTGTGGGGAAACCTATGAAGCTAAGGGAGAAAGAAAGAATTCTATCTTTTGAAAAAAAAAACAAAAAACAACAACAACAAAACCCCCTCAAAAACCAAGAGCTGACTCATCTTTACAGGATGTTAATGAGGGGGCAAGGTGTGACCCGAACTCTGTTCCTCCAAGTTCTTCTCTCCTCCTGGCCAGGCCATCGCTGGCAGAGATGTACACCTCTCCCAAAGCTCTTTACAAGAGCCAGAAAGAGACAGACATCTCAGGCCATACCTACCTGTGTTTCCAATTCCCAGCCTGACCCACTGGAAAGAATAAAACTCAAGTGCTTCCATTGCAAATACTGCTGGTTAATTTCTCGTGGGAGACCTTCCCCTAGTCTCTTGTTATGCTTTGTTTCATTTCTCTTCTACTCGGTGAGTGACATTGAAAGAGTTATACGTATCCATAAATAAATACGGGGCCAAGTGGTACCCACTTATGGGAGGACGGAAATAGGATTTAATGGGAATAATGCACAGAAAATACTTTAGACTACACCAAGCACACAGTAAGTTCAATAAAAGTCTTCCTATATTTTAATTATTACTGATATTTTATTTTAACATTCCAACTTGCAGCACTATTACTGTCATTGCTTTTATTGTTCCTAGTATACTGGTGTTATGGAGAATAAAATGACAGTGCTCCCTTTTGGCAAGACATAAGCTTTCTGTGTTTTGGTTTATTTAGGCATAAATGGAGGTGACAATAATGTCTATTATAAAGAAAAAAGTGACAGGAAATGTTTAGCACATTCCCTGGGGAAACTGAGACGTTGACTAGAGATTAACTGTTAGGACTCCATATTATATCCATTCTTCCTGGACTACTTCTGCACGGAATTTCACACGGTGGCCCTAGGTCTACATTTCTATGTCTCTTTTAGTGAAATAAGAGGCTTAAGAACTGCAGACGTGGTCTCTGTGGGTACACGTAGGAACACGTTCTTCCTTAAATACAGTGGCACTTTGGTTCACACACTTAATTTTTCCATAATTCTGGCCACAAAACAAGTTGGACCAGCACCAAATCAAATTCAAAGGTTAGATCCAATCAACTTTGACCTTGTCGGGAAGTGTGATTCTGTCTTTACCCAGTTTGCTTTTCAACCAGACTCACGAGGATTGAGTCTGAGAACCGAGGCACCACTGTAGAAGGGCAGCTGTTCTGGACACCTAGGCCCCGGGGACTTAGCAATCATCGTGTCTGGGATGAACCTCATTGGCTATGATACTGTCATTGCACAAAGCTTGCCTGAGTAGTTCAAAGAAGTAAAGTCCCCTCTCTTTAGAGGCCATGAAGTGCCCGCCTTCCCTTACATATATATTCTCACCTATCCAAGTTTTGGATTCTGGGACCTACCTTCCAATACTTGATTATGTGGGTTTGGATGAATTAGAAATCCCATCATGCTTTTGGAAATTTAACTCCAACTACAAAGCCTGAGTATGTGCAGCTGGCTGTCCGCATTTGACAGAAGGGTAGTATGAATGAGAGGAACTGCCCATAGCATTTCAGCTACAATGGCACTGAGAACCTCCCAAACTGAGCTCTAACCACTGCCTTCTTCTATCTGAAGCTCAGAAAGTCTGCTAGACACCTTATCACTGAGGACACTTGTGTCTCAGCAGCTCAGGGGAGGGCAGCCACCTCTGATCCTGACCATTCCTTTGCACAGAGGCAGAGGGAGCCCTCACCAATCTATGAAGGGCCTGAAATGCAGATGAGCTAGCTAGGCACTGGACAACCAGGGAGGGAGAAGGGGGCACGGTCCCAAGCCCTGTGCACAGTGGACAACAGGACTTGCTATATGGCAGGACACTGATCCACCTCAAGCTGGCGCTCAGAGGGCCCAGAGCAGTGCTGTGTGCCTGGGTTGGGCCCTGAAGACACTTCTTTTCTTCTTGCTGATTTTCTTCCCTCTCATTTGGGAAGAAAGCTGTAGTTTTCTGTATGGGTCCCAAAGTCTCTCCATGCCATCTTTTTTATAAGACAAACCAGTCATGTCAATGCCCTGCCTATATCAGAAAAATCAAATGTTCACATCTAACCTTACAACTTACACAACCTTACACACTGATTCTTCCAATGGAGTTCGAGGATATAAATAGTCCATTGACATAAAAATGTCTGTTACATAGCTGGGTAGATTAGACAAAGACATAGTAATTGTTTATGACGGGGTAGAAACACTGCTTTCAAGGGAGGTTTGAAGCCTGACTTCTAGAGCAATGAAACTTGCGGTTTCTGTGCCACTCTGATGGACTTGTAAGGTCACACATTACCTTATATTTAGGAATGGTCTTCAGAAGTTCCTTCACAGGGACATCTGTGCCAACCACACCCAGAAGAATGCCCTTCGATCTCTGTTGAAAGTGAACAGTGAATGACAATGACAGTAAGTGAACCTGGCAAAGCAAGCAGGAGCTCATGGGATGTCACTTGCCACAAATCACACCCAGCTCCTTCCTCTGACTGCCACAGGGTGAAGATTCACTCAGACTCCTCAGAAGGCTCTTTTCTGTGCTTTCCCCTCCATTCAAACTACTTACTAGCCAGGGGCAGGGATTTAGCTTCGTGGAGCAGCACCTGCCTGGCAGGTGTGAGGTCCTGAGCGCAATTCCCCATATCCCCCCAAAAGTAAAAAAACACAAAAAATGTTACTAGGCAAACAGGGTGGGGTCTTAGATGAAGTATCAACCAGTGTGCCCTACTCCATCCACATCCCAAGGTATTTTAGTCCGCTCCCTGTTCTCCTACCCAGAAATACAAAGCAGACATCAGAGAGCACAGTGACCTCAGCAGCTAAGGATTCTAGCCAGGAATTAGTTTCCCCTACAAAAGCTTCTTTTAGAAAGACAGCAAGGTAACCTCTCTCTCAGTATACACTGCCACCTGCTGCTCAGAAGAGAGACAGTAAATGACAAGAAAGAGATAAAACCAGCCCCACAGCTTCTGCAGTAAACCGGGACCAAGGACCAAGGTGTAGGAAGAGAGCTGCCCATCTCAGGTTCCAAGGCAGGTGGCCACTGTGATTTGTTGGAATTTCCAAAGTCGCAAAGGCCATTAGGAAGAATATGCAAGCCCCTGCTGCTCATTGGGGCCTTCAAAGGGTGCGTGGCTTCAGTCAGATCCCTGCAAATTCATGGTTGCTCTGGACCCCTGGCACTACTCAGCAATGGGGTCTTTGCAGATGTAATTGTTTAGGACATTTAGAAATCATTCTGGACCTAGGGCGGGCTGTGAGCCCAGGAACTGCTAGTCTTACAAGCAGAGAAGACTGGAGCAAATAGGCCACTTGCTAAATATAGAAGCAGAAATTGGAAAGTTGCTTCCGCAAACTAAAGGGTGCCAGGTGTCCCCAAAGTTGGGAAGAGGCAAGGAAGGATTCTTCCACTCTGCCCTACAAACTGCAGAGGGGACGTGGCTTCACTAACAGCTTGGTTTCAGACTTCTATTCTCTGCAAGTACTACAGAATAAATTTGGCAATCCACAGAAAGTTGATAAATAGGAGCTGATAAGAATTTAGCTCACTCACCATCATCAGAGATTCCCCTATCCCTGCTCCCCGGTCATTTAACACTGAAATTTTGTAAATCGTGAAAGGTGCTACAATTGCTAAACTGATGTCTATTTGAGTTACCTTTATGCTTGACTTGATTGTTCTCACAGCAGGATGGAGCAGTAAGACAAAAATAATTGAACACCCTCTAACCATAGGGGGAAAAAGTCACCGGAGCTTGAATGAGAAGGGATCCGAGACAGAAAGCCCTCCTGTCACTAAAGGGAAAGGCAACCCCCATACTCACGGTTTCATTCTGTTTACTAAACACAGGCATGGCCACTGTGGTCATCAGAACGAGGCCCTGATCATCAGCAAGCTGGACAGAGAGAGAAAAGCTGGTTACCGAGAATGCTCTGGAACCTCAGGGTGGGAGACCTGCCCCTGTGACAAGCAGTCTATGCTGACAGAGCTGCTGAGAGCAGGCCAGAACTGCTGAAGGGAGGAAGTGCAGGTGAGGTGTGTCCTGGCCTTCAGCTGAGGAAACGGGGTCACCGTCAGTCACTCCAGCAGATCGTCCTCCGTGTTCAGCCATGCTGCTTCCAAAGAAAGCTAGTTTGGATCTTAGTGATGTGTCTTATTGCAACAGACTCATTTTACTATTTTACTTACCAGACATTTATGTTCAATCTGTGTGCTAACAACAGTCCTCTGAAATCTAAAATTCAAGGGTCAAAAGGTACAGGCAAAAAGAGTCTTGTGAGAGGCTGGCCCTGTGGGAAACACAAAATCTGGATGCTTTTATTCTGCACAAGGCACGCAAGTCAAGGCCCTTTTGTACTACAGATTTCTGCACATCAGACCCAGACAGAAAACAGATCAACAAAAACAAAAGCAGAATAAAAAGATAATCATATGATCTGGAAAATCAGGACTAAGAACTGAAGTTTTCCTACTCCCGGAAAGGTTCTTAAAATACAGTGTGGTGTCTGTCATCTTTTTACCCACAGAGAGGCCCTGACAGAGCCCAGCTGCACTTGCTTTTCACTTTGTGTTGCAAGGAGAACTGGCTACTCCAGCCAGTAACAAATGGGGAAACAGAGGTCCACCATGCAGTAAGCTTTGCTCCAAACCAAACCTGGTTCGAGCCCTCAGCTCTGGCTCTTAGCTGCTTCATCTAAGCTTCATGTTCTCACATGAAATAAGACGACTGCACACCACCCTGGCCATGAAGAGAAGATGGCCAGCATGGTACCAGGGAAGTGGGAAGGCTCAAAGGTCGCTGCCCTCCTGATTTCCTATCTTCAGGGCCACACAGATTATAAACAACGGAACCCAAAGAGAGACCAAGGTTCATGACGCCACTGACAGGCACCAACACTGGCCTGGCAAGTCTGATGGGAGAGAGATACTTCCTGAGTCACAGCCTCCTCGGGTGACAAAAGTGAAATAGTCTGTGCACCAGGATCTATCATCTTCAGTCTGGAGGGTTTTATGATGTATTTTTGCTTCTCCTCCACGTCTTTAATTCCAGGGAAGAATCAACTGTTTCTCCCTCAGATTTTTTTTTTTTTTGATGAAACCTCATTAAAAGAAGACATTAAAATGCTTTGGCCAGCACCTTAACTCCACTAAATTCAGTTTAGCATTTCTCCTTGTCTTCTAATAGATTCATGGAGCTGTGGGCTAGCACTGAAATGCATGGGACAGAAGCCCTCCAGTGCTTGTGAGAAATGTGTAATCCCAGAACTTTTTCTGAGTATAATTAATTAATTTAATAATCAACGTGCATATCAAAGTTCAGGAAGAGTCACTCGATAACTGTTTTCTCCTCCATGCCATCAGTAATCAGGACAGCTAAAGAGAAGCTGACAGGTGTTGGAAAAACTCGCAGCAAGAATGGAGGGGGCTGTGTTGTTCATAGTTTTGGATTTATGCATAGGTCTATATTAAGATGGGTTGACATTCTTCCATGAAAAGATGAAGTAACATTATCACAGCCCCTAAGGTCCAGGACCTCAGGGTAGTATGGTTAATTTTAAGTCTCATTTTGGCTAGGCCATGATACCTACTTATTTGATTGACCACCATTCTAGAGAGTTGCTAGAGTTGTTTTTAATGTATAAGTTGGATTTAATTTAGAGGACTTTGAAGTCATCTTGCATTTTGTGGATTCATCTCATCAATCAACTGAAGGTTTTAAATTCAAAGCCAGATACAAGGAGGAAGAAATTCTGAGGGCCAACGAGATAGCTCAGCAGACTAAGTGCCTGCTTAGGCATGCGTAGGGACCCCACATGCCACGCCAGCCCCACTCCTGGGCACGCTGAGCTGGGGCAAGTCTGGGCATGGAGGCACATGCCTGTAATCCCAGCACTGGGGAGGCTGAAAACAGGAGAATCACTATGATCGAGCTGTGCAGCAAGATCCTGTACCAAATACATTAAAAGAAGAAAAGGAGGAGGGAGAGGAGGAAGAAGAAGAAGAAGAACAATAATAATAACGACAACAACAACAACAACAACCTGTACATGCTCCTGGGTCAAAGAGGAAATTCTGCCTCAAATTTGCTTTTGAAGTGAAGAGTCTAATATTAATTCTTACTGTAATTTCTATTTGGCCAGCCTACCCTATAGACTGCCTTTACAGATTTCTAATTTGTCAGATCCTGCAATCATATAAGACAATTCTTTGATATTAATCTCTCTGTCTTTGTCTCTCTATATACATATATATATATATATATATATATATATATATATATATATATGTATGCCTACATATACAGCTAGTTTCTCTATTATACATGTATTCTACTTATACTATTTGTATTATATACTCACACACACACAGACATACACACATATTCTCTTTCTATATTCTCTTTCTATGTAGGTTCTATTGGTTCTGCAACTCTGGAGAACTTTGATTAATATAAATGGTAATCATGTACCCATTGTATGCATAAATAACTTAACAAATTTATTCATATTGATAACTATATACTATTAAGTAGGAGACTATGTTGACAATCATTGTTGCCAGGTATCACGTAAATAATAAATATAGTACGTACAGCCTACCGAAACACAGCTCCAATGTTTTGCAAAATATAACAGCAATTAAAGTTGATGACGAGGGCCAGCCAGATAGCTCAGTGGTTTAAAGCGCCTGCAAGCAGGCACAGGGGCCGGGGGTTTGAAGCCCCAGCCTGCCATGCTGGCCCCGCCCCCAGGGCACACTGAGACAGCAATTGAGACTGGGCGTGGTGGCGCACGCTTATAATCCCAGCTCTTGGGAGGCTGTAAACAAGCAGATCACTACGAGTCTGATCTGGTAGTGAGACCTTGAACACTCTGTTTCCTAAAATACAGAAAGGAAAAAAAAAAAAAACAGTAGATGACGGCCACCACTGGAGGCACACCAGGTTATTGTCAAAGGCAGAACGAGCCTACAGTGAGCAGTGCTCTTGGAATCAGAAGTATTCCCAAAGTCTGACTCCCTGATTAATCCTTAATGCTATACAGAAAACTGATTTGAGCTGATCCATAGCCCTGGATAACTTCCACTGTGTAACCTAAATCAAAATGTTCAAGCAGTGCCAAGATGTATCATGGGTGGAATCAAAACATATCATTGACAATAACGAGAAATGAAGCTTTTCTGCTGCAACCAGTAAAAGTCAGTTATAAATCACTAGTAATTGTCCTGGCACAAACACAAGATCATGGAAAGTGAATTTCTAAATATTAAGCCAGAATAGAGTATCAACTTCACTCAGGGGCTAATTCTAAATGTAATGACTACAACATTATTTTTTTTTAACCCTGAACTATTGAATTTGTACTGGAACCACTCATTTGTAAGCAGCCTCAGGTAAGTCTCCAGGGCTCTTCTTCTATGGGCAGTTCTGGCTTAGACTTGAGCAGGCTTGGCCAGAACCCTAGCTGGTACACTTCCTGTAAATCCAGCTCATCATGAGGCCATCAGGGCTGGCAAGAGCCCAGAGATACTGTACTCCCTTAAGGCCCACCCACACTTACTGGCCCCATCATTCCTAGTCTCCACAGGGCTGGACTCTGAGAATCTTAAACACATCATGGAGAAGGAAACCAATTTGAAAGTTCATTTGCACCGTAAGTGCTTGATGATCAAAAGGCATTCTGTACTTCTACAACTGGAAATAGCAACCAGTGGCAAGAGATTTTTCTAGACCACCAAGCAGATGTGAGGGCTCCAACCACAGCCAGAAAACCTCCATCCTTCCCACACACGTTGGGGTCCCTGCTTTTCTCTTGTTCCCCAATCTGTAGCTGTTCCTAAAGCAAAAGCGCTGTTTTGGATTCATGTATTTGACTTCCACCAAAAATGCAGATCGAGAGTCAGGCTGCATTTTCCAAAGGGTGGGAGCAGGGCACAGGGTCACCATGGTCCATCTGGGAAACAAATCTCAATTTAAATCTTAGAGAGAACCTTAAAATGAACTTCTGTTAAATTACACTTGTCCAGGCTTTGAATAGGCATTCAAACTGCTTGGTGGTAGTGTTCTGTTGTATAATAAGTGTGTATTATTCCATATCCTTCATTTCCTATGCTACATAATGGGGACCATTCTAGTATCAAAGGAAATGATGAATAATAATACTGAACATCTGGTTTATAAAACACAAACTTGCTCAACAGATTGACTGCTTCCTGTCAGCTTCCCAAGCTAATCGTGCACGGGGACTCATATGAATATGCATTCAGACTCCTGGGCAGGGTCCCGGCTGCCACGGCAGGGCTCTACTCCTAATGCTTGGTGGGTTTCCCACTGATGGCACCAGGTGGCAATGTGGCCAGCCCTTGGGTGTGGCCCCAGATGGCATAAAAAGGCAGCCCGCCTGGCCTCCTTTTCACTGCTGGCCTGGCCACTGCTGCTACTCATTCATTTCCTTGCAGAACATTTCTTCTGCACCAGTTATGTACCAAGTGCCATCCCGCGAACTGTGATGGCTTCGGCAACATGAACATATTGGTGTCATCTCCAAACCCACTGGGGGTGACAAGCTCTGGAGGCAGAGGGACAGCACTGGTGGAGGCTGGTACATTGGCTCTCCTTTGGTCAGGAGAGTGACCGTGTTCTTTGGGTTTGGCTCAAACTTCTGGCATACACTGCTATCTGTCCGGGGTCATGTGGAAGATTCAGATTTCTGCCTAAAAGCAGGCTGGCCTACCAGCGAGAAGTCTGTAGTTTCATTCTGTTTGATTTACAGGAAGGACATTTATAAATGAAGCAGTACAAGGGTAGGTGTTTTTTTTTAAATAATTGTTGAGCACCATTTTGTGTTCTACAAATACCACTGCTTCCTTTAGAGAGATTGTTTTCTCTTCCAACCACAAATTTTTCATGGCAGGTAAACCTCTCCCAGGATGAGTGCATGTCTAGACATTCAGCCCCAGCTGTGCCATATGCAGTTATACACACACACACACACACACACACACACACACACACACACGTGCATACATCATATTGTCTGGGTCATGTTGATTGACTTCATAATTAGTTACAGGATTCAAGCTAGACTACCTGG